>BRDA01057824.1:0-54699 GCA_036984385.1 Crenuchus spilurus
ATATTGACATTTGCCATCTCCACATCATTGCATTCAGTTTTTATTCACAATTTGTTTAGTGTCCCAACTTTTTTGGAATCCGGTTTGTAAAAGTTCATTTGAAACAGGCTGTTTTTGCAGTTTCCCTATACGTACTGTGGGGAGAGATAATACTACATTACTACATACTATTTGAGAGATAATAATACATTTTCTGCCTTAATCATGTTTACATATTGCATCAGCCTCATTTATTAAAAAGGGAAATGTTTTTTCCATGATGTGGATGTTTTAAGGAAAAAGTTCAAGGACTGTTATTTCTTGTGAACAAAGTTAGGGCATGTTATTGGTGCACTTGAGTAGGGATGTATCTGAGCATGTGCATAAGCTATTCTACTATCTCTGAAGGTCAAAGATGTTCTTTTCTGCTGTTTTAAACCAGTCGTGATTGCACAGATTGCTCTGTTTTCAGTTTTGCTTCCACATTTATGTCTTGCTGATCAGCTTCAGGGAATAGCTGATATCCCACAACACAATTGTAGTGTCATTCTGATAAATTGCTCCCATTCCCAACCTGGAAATGTGGGAAGAGAAACTTCACTGTGCTTTAATGAATGAGATGATGAATAGTTTATGGTTCACTGGGAAGCCTGCATTAAATAGACTTTGGATGCAGTAATGAGGGTCTGGCCCCCATAGTGTGGTGGAAACATTGGCTTTTAAAATATCTAGAAATTATTTTAAAAATCCACAAGAAGCGTCCAAGTCAGAGGACTAATTCCATGGCAATGACCTGGCTGATGTCCCAAACTGAGATTTGACTGATAGGAAACATAATGACATCCTGGTCTTCTAATAAGTGTTTTGTGTTGTTACAAAAGCAGTGGAAGCATCATGCAGTAGGCCTTTTGTTATGTTTTTTGTATCACATCTGTTGAACATAAGGGTTAGTTAGGGCTGGAGGTTGGGTACACCTCACCTGTTAGCCCCAAGTTCATAATAAATCTCTACTGAAAATGTTTCAGATTTTTTATGTAGCAGCTGTCCAATGTTAAGAAATCCAAATTGCTGCTTCCTTCGTATGCAAAGTGCTTGTTCACTATTTAGGGGCTACCAGTCCAGCATTCTTGGGCTTGTGTGTATACTCAGTACAGCCAGTTCTCAGAGTGAGCCAGAAAACCCCTCTTTTCATCTGTTGGGTCATTCTGGCCCAAGAAGTCTGGATCCAGTTACTATGGAGATGGATCACTCAGTGAATGTTCTTAATCAGCTTGTTGCCTCAATTTGTCAACAATATTCAATATAAGTGATGACAGGCAAGTATCGAGAAGATGGCTATGAACCAAAAGATTTGAAGCCAATAGCCTCGTGCTATCTCTACTGCACTTTAGATGAGTGCTTTCATCTTTAAAGTATCGGCTCTCAGAAAAACCTCATTTACACAATTCCACATATCTCAAACATATGCTCAAATGGCCAAAACATGTATAGCTTCTTTAGTTTTGCACTGGAGCTATGAGGCAAGTAGCTAACAATTAATGGAAGTCTGCCATAGCTTCAGCACAAAAAATCAATGAGAAGTGCATAGATTAATTTATATACGATTGATAAAAAATTAGGACAATAAAATGTACACCAAAAGGGTGTACATTTTTACTATTACTATTACTATTGGGGAATTATTCATTTTTTATATTGGAAAAATATTCATAACATACATTTTTGGTACATGAATATTTAGGTTATCTGCGGCTTTAGGTACTCTCAACCTGGTTGAGAACTGGTTATGAAGATTTACTGTTAAAACATCTATAAACATGAATGAAAACAGACAAAATTCAGGTTTCAAAATGCTTGCTAAGTTACTCTTTTTAAGCATGTGTTCAGAATTGTCAGCTGATTTAATGAAAAAAAACTTAATATGATTTATCTATGCATTTAATTAGAGTGAGAACTCTTTAGAACCCTACAGTTAGTGTGAATGAAATAAGCAGGCTGTGACAAGCTGAGAAAGTTGGTCTTAATCCACTTAATAAGAACCTCACAGTACAACAAACCAAAGACATCAAAACAGATCAAACTTGCAGCCTTATATGATTTCAAAAGACTACATATACATACCTCATTTTTCTCATCATAAATGTTATGGTGTCTATTGCAGTTTCAGAACATTGCCTTCTCTTTGCAGATTCTTTGATATGTGCAATAGAGGATAACTTATTGCCAGTTGTCCTAAGCCCGAATGTGAAAGGAGGAGGGTTGGTCCCCTGCCAAGGCATAAAAAACGAATGTATTACAGAAATTCAATTTCACATGCTCTTATTACTGCATCTGTGACAGCCAACGCACCAGCACTGAGGACCCAGAGTTGAGCACACTACTCCATTGCCTGGGGCAGTGGAGCAGTGGGCACCAGCCAATGCACCAGCACCGAGGACCCACTTGAGCCCACTGTTCCATTGCCAGACACATCTGTGGATCTCAGACAAATGCCTGAACCTAGTGGAGAAACAAAAATACCTAATACTGGGAGTTGCCCAAAAAATGCCAAAAATGTATCTTGGAACACCATGGCAGCTGACCTTGAAGATACAGCAACCAGGTATAAATATCTCTCAGTAAAAGAGATTGAATGGCAAAACTAAATTGACCAATGACAGCATCAAGAAAGTGCATATAACCTTTGTGAAATAACACAGCAAATGCCTGCCGAGGTAGAATTATGTCTTACAGGACTTATATAAACACATCAGGACCATCAGCAGAGCCATCACCCATTGACCAACAAAATCAACCATTCTGGAATGATAAAACAATAACTGATGAAGTGCAGACCGCCATATGATTATAGAAAAAAGAAAGACATCCAGAATGGACCAAGTTACTGTTGAAGCAGTCAAGGCTGGAATAAGCATTCTATTACATTGACTGCACACCAGTCCAGTATTAATCTGGCAGTCAGAATATGTACAAATGCACATAAAAAACTGTTACTGTGTCAATTTTAAAGAAAGGTGACATTCAGGAATGTGAGAGTTATTGTGGCATTTACCTCTTTTCCATTATTCTCAAGATTTTTTGAAGATTTTCTAATACAACTTACAGATTTACCAAGGACAGGCCTGCAGAGAAGAACTAGCAGCATTCAGGCCAAACCATAGCTGTTGTAATCAAATCTTTTCCATTTGCCAATTGATGGAAGACAGACTCAGTTGTGGATGTGGGACAGTTATCACCTTCATAAACTTCAAGTCCACATCTGATTGCATCCACTGGCCTGCTCTATAGAAATCACAGGAGGATGAAGGCATCCCTCACAAGATCATCCATCTCCTCTAGTCTTCATACCATGGCTTAACCAGTTTTGTGAGGACCTGAAATGAGTTATCTGAGGAATTTTCCATCCAAACTGGAGTATGCCAGGGAGATTTGCTTCGCCATTATTTTCAACACAAAGATAGATGCCATCTTGAGAAAAGTATTTAAAGGCAGGCAGACAGAATGATGAGCACAACTCTCTGATTGATTTGATGTTTGTAGATGACAGTGTCTGTCATTCACTGTCAAAGATGCTGAGGCCACTGATATCTTTCATGACATCACTCATATTGCCCAGCCATATGGTGTTAAGATCAATGCAAACAAGACCGAAGTCCTAACAACAGATTGATCTAAGACCAACATTTGCCTCGATGGAGTCCAAATTGAAAAAAATCAATAAATATACAGTATATATATTGGATCCCCGGTCTGGGAGAAGAAAGTGGTATCCAACACCAAAATCCACAGGTAATGTTTAGAAATGTGTGTTTTTTTTCACAATATATCAGCACATCTGAAAACAGGTTTTTGTAAAGTCTAAGTTCAGAGCAGATTTAATCAGAATATAGATTTATGACACTCTTACTGTTCTGATCTGTTGTTGCTGAGTTTGTGCTGAACAAAAGCCTGTGTAACACTTTGGAAAAAAATCATTTTAGATGGGTGTAATTTATAAAAAAGTTAAAGCATGTCAGACTACATCAGAGTGTCTGAAATACCCTGATTGTTTTGTTTTGTTTTTTAAAATAATTTTATTTCTAAGTTTTTACCAACTTTTATCCCCTTCACAATGTAGTAGCAGCCAAATAGCCCATCCCCTCCGTAAGGACTCTCCACATCACTTTGCACTGTCCCTGACTCTGGGAGGGTGAAGACATGCACAAACCTCCTCCGTTGTGTGTGATACAGCCACCGTCTCTTTTCAAACTACCGCTGATACACCGTCAATGGGGAGCCAACACGCTTGGAGGAAAGCGCAGGATTCCCAGCTCCAAATGGACCAATCAGTAGACGTCTGAGCCAGTGAACATTACAATATGGGAGTGATAGGGAGAGTGAGAGCACCATCTATCCGTCCACGGCCAATTTTGCTCTCTTGGGCCCGGCTGTTGATGGCAAACAGCATGACAGAGATTCTAACTCACGATCCTCTGGTCATAGTGTCAGCGTCATAGCCTGCTGAGCCACTCGGGGCCATATCTCATTCAGGCACTTCAGTTCTTTCAAATGTGCCAAAACAATAAAATATATTGTGGTTATATCAAATGACAATTGTATGTGTATACTTAATTATGTGTCCACTGGGAGACAAAATAACTTGCTGATATGTACAGTGAGGAAAATAAGTATTTGAACACCTTGCGAATTTGCAAGTTCTCCCACTTAGAAATCATGGAGGGGTCTGAAATGTTCAATCGTAGGTGCATGTCCACTGTGAGAGACATAATCTAAAAGAAAAAATCCGGAAATCACAATGTATGATTTTTTAATAATTTATTTGTGTGTTACAGCTGCAAATAAGTATTTGAACACTTGTGAAAATCTGTGTTAATATTTGGTACAGTAGCCTTTACAGAGGTCAAACGTTTCCTGTAGTTTTTCCACCAGGTTTGCACACACTGCAGCAGGGATTGTGGCCCATTCCTCCACACAGATCTTCTCCAGATCAGCCAGGTTTCTGGGCTGTCGCTGAGAAACACGGAGTTTGAGCTTCCTCCAAAGATTTTCTATAGGGTTTAGGTCTGGAGACTGGCTAGGCCACTCCAGAACCTTGATATGCTTCTTACAGAGCCACTCCTTGGTTATCCTGGCTGTGTGCTTTGGGTCATTGTCATGTTGGAAGACCCAGCCACGACCCATCTTCAGTGCTGAGGGAAGGAGGTTGTTCCCCAAAATCTCGCAATACATGGCCCCGGTCATCCTCTCCTTAATACAGTGCAGTCGTCCTGTCCCATGTGCAGAAAAACACTCCAAAAAGTTATATTTTGGTCTCATCTGACCACAGCACTTTCTCCCACGACTCCTCTGGATCATTTAAATGGTCATGGGCAAACTTAAGACAGGCCTGGACATATGCTGATTTAAGCAGGGGAACCTTCCTTGCCATGCATGACTTTAAACCATGATGTCTTAGTGTATTAGCCACAGTAACCTTGGAAGCTCTCTTCAGGTCATTGACCAGCTTCTCCCATGTAGTTCTGGGCTGATTCCTCACCTTTCTTGGGATCATTGATGCACCACAAGGTGAGATCTTGCATGGAGCCCAAGTCAGAGGGAGATTGAAAGTCATGTTTAGCATTTTCTAATAATTGCTCCAACAGTTGATCTTTTATCACCAAGCTGTTTGGCAATTGCCCCGTAGCCCTTTTCAGCCTTGAGAAGGTTTACAATCTTGTCTCTGGTGTTCTAGTGGACAGCTCTTTGGTCTTAGCCATGTTAGTAGTTGGAGTCTTACTGATTGTGTGGGGTGGGCAGGTGTCTTTATGCAGCTATCAACCTCAAACAGGTGCTTCTAATTTAGAATAAGTGGAGTAGAGGTGGATGTTTTAGAGGTGGACTAACAGGTCTTTGAGGGCCAGAATGTTTGCTGATTGGCAGGTGTTCAAATACTTATTTGCAGCATTAACACACAAATAAATGATTAAAAAATCATACATTGTGATTTCTGGATTTGTTCTTTTAGATTATGTCTCTCACAGTGGACATGCACCTGAGATGACAATTTCAGACCCCTCCATGATTTCTAAGTGGGAGAACTTGCAAATTCGCAGGGTGTTCAAATACTTATTTTCCTCACTGTATATGTGCAGGAAAATAGATGATAACTAAAAATGTGGTAATTCCCTGAATGAATTATAAACAAAATATCCATCCATCCATCATCTTTCGCTTATCTGTATCAGAGTCGCATGAGTAAAGTAAAGTAGACCTTCTCCCCAGCCACCTCTTCCAGCTCATAGAGGAGGATTTCAAGGTGTTCCCAGACCAGCTGAGAGATATAATCTCTCCAGTGTGTCCTGGGTCTTCTCCTCCCAGCTGGACATGCCCAGAACACCTCACCAGGGAGGCGTCCAGGAGGCATCATAACCAGGTGCCCGAACCACCTCAACTGGCTCCTCTCGACATGGAGGAGCAGCGACTCTCCTCTGAGTCTGTCCCTGAGATGTCTGAGCTCCTCACCCTGTCTCGAAAGGGAGAGTAAAGACACACTACGAAGAAAAATCATAAAATAATGACACAAAAAATAAATATCACATACAATTAAAGTCTGTGCTCATGTCTCAGTTCTGATTCAATTTAAACAATCAATAGATTTCACCATCACTAACATTTTTCTTTACAGTTTGAACACAATGAACACAAAAGGCCAACATTTCACTGCAGGTTTTGTTCCTTCCTGTTTTTGTTCTTTTGTGTGTATGTGAATCAGAGTCTTGTTTTGTATAAAACCTCACTACCCAGGTAGAATTAAGTTAAACATGCATGTGTGTGTCAGGCATTACTCACTTTTTTGGGCCAGTCTGATGCTGCTGTAACTCGCACAGATCTCAGGGAGTTGGCTGTGTCTGAATCTTGAAGGTAAAATACTTTACTGCCTAAGCAGGTAAAGACGTGTAACAAATTCAGATATAAAACACGTTAAGTATGCATTGGTACACTGTCAAAATACTGACAGCTTCCTTTTAGCTCACAGTGTATCTTCAAAAACTGACCAAACTGAGTTTTAAAGTAGTCTTGATTGTAAACATTTGATTTTGACACGTCCTGCCTTCCTGCCTCAGAATACAACCTAAATGAGTAGCACTCCTTACATTTCAGACACAGTTGTGTATCTTGGATTCGAGAAGTCTGATAACTTTTCCTGTCTAAAAAAAGAAAATGGTTGTGTTCCAATTTCACACTATACACTATAAGTAGTTGCGGCTGGCCCACAGAGGGTGCTAGAGCACTGCATTATTTTCAGTTTTTAAATTAACATTTGTAAACTGTTTAAAAAAGTATTTTCATATAATTTTATGCATGTGCTAAATATGCAGAGAAACATGTAATTAGGGGTGAAACGATTACTCGAGTAATTCGAGTTACTCGATTACAAAAAATGATCGAGTAATTTTCTGTGCCTCGAGTAATCGTTTATTTACTTTTAAAACTCCGCGCACGGTATTTCACACGGACGACTTTTAATGTGGCACACCACGGTTACGTCACCCACGCACAGGAAGGAGGAGGCGCGGAGATTTTTAGTTGAGAAGCGGGAATATGGAAGCAACGTGGGAAAAGAGTGACAACCTGCGAGAAGAAAACGACAATAGGAAAATAACGCAGCGCGCTATCCAACACTGGCAGAACTGGCAAAGTCTCTGCTGTGTATTTCAGCTACATCCACGCCATCAGAGCGCCTGTTTTCAGCTGCAGGTAACATTGCATCAAAGCGCAAGGCAAGCCTCAGTTCTTAGCATGTTGAGCACTTAGCACTTTCCTCAATTATTATATGTTGTATTGATATTGTTTGTAAGAATAATGTTCAATATATGTTGGCTTTGTAAAAAAGAAAATATTTCATTCAACATGTAGAAAACCTAGAAGTGGATTTTGTTATACCTCAGACTTGAAATTGTTTATTATTCTTAATTTATGTTTGCTTTTTACCGTTAAATCAATGTGATTTTATTTTATGTCTATGTTTTTGCACTTTAAAAAAAGCAAGAGTTTTGTCACACAGACTTGAAATTCAAAGTTGAATATATAAAAAGGCAATGTTTACTGTATTGTGCCTTAATTTATGTTTGCTTTTTACCTTTAATGTAATTTCTAAAAATATATTTCTCTTCTGTTTTGATTTTGAAAAAAGCAAGAGTTTAAAACTTGAACCTGAAATGGAGGCTGTTATTGTATTTTAAGCAATAAAATCTTTTTTGTGTATTTCTATTACTTTTAAAATAAGCTTAAGTAGTTATTGCAGAACCTGACTTCTTTCATTAATTTGTTTCCGATTACTTGATTAATCGCAAGAATAATCAATAGAATAATCGATTACTAAAATAATCGTTAGCTGCAGCCCTACATGTAATATATAAAATATATTGAGGGGAAATGAGCTTCCTGATTCATTCTCTCTCTATTCTGAGATGACAGAAATATCAACCAGACAGAGAATCAGCAGCCAATCACTGACCTGCTCACACAAGATGCTTGCATAGCAACAGAAATTTAGCCAATCAGCAACCTCCAATTTGTTGTCTAAAGAAGCTTCATTTATGTTCACTGCAGAGTCAGTCAGTGGGTCACGTCCCCACCTGGCCCTTGCTCATTTCTTGGTATTTTTGTCATGTCTTCACTCCCTGTGATATCACAACATTGTTCAGGTCTCTTCCCTCATTTATGTCTTAATTACTGCCCCTAATTAGTCTCCACTTGTCATTGTCTTTGTGAGTCATTATGTATATGTGTTTTTGTAGCCCTTGTGTCGGTCCATGTCTCTACATCAGTAATCCTAATAAATACTGTCTGTTGGACTTCCTGCTGCTGTCTCTGGTCTCCACACTAACACTGGACTTTACAGATCTGACATTATTAACATGTAATACAGACTCTAGAAAGGTTTAATGTTTAGTCTTAATAGTGTTTTTGCTCATTTTATTGTATATGTTTCTGAATCAGACTCAGTTGGTAATCTAATGACACATACTGTACTATATATTTTTACACATTTACATGCAGATAATGACAATTTTCATTAACTATTAACTAGTCTGCTAATGTTTTAATGCTGATTAAACTGTTAATTACTTTTTCACAGAGCTCTGCTATCCTGCAGTTTGTGTTAAATAATACTGGGATGGTTGTGTAAACTGAATGAATATGGCCCAAACATCCACACCTACAATATTTGTCATCAGCTGCCACTGACTATAAGTACTATGTACTAATCTTAATAGTACGGAATTTGGCAGGTTAGTACTCAAACACATTTAACATCCTTAATGTTTTTTACTAACAGGAAGTGATGAAGTGTTGCTATGCCAACATAGCTTACATCATACCAAACTGTGTCAAGCTGCTGTCCACCATTTTAAAAATAATTTCCAGACATGAGTAGCTCCTCCTTTTCTGTTATGCATTGCATTGTAGGACAAATAATGTCCATCACCACTATGCTCAAAAATCGTCCAATTCTGAATATGCAATGTGGAATTTTGAGTCAACTCAGCATTGATGCTTGTAACCATACTGCACACTAAACTGTCATAGGGACACATTTCATCACTGTTTTAAAGACAGAGCATCATCTCTAAAAAGTGAAGCGACCACATGTCTAGCACTCCTGCTGGCTGCATTATGATGTGATGTTAGATATTACAGAAGCAATGCACAGTATGACACCCTTGGCCTGGGACATCACAGATGCCACTTGACAGGGCTTTCTGCATGTATAAATATGTGACACATACAGCCAGCTTTAGCAGAGTGTAAAGCGACTATCATGGGCAAAGGGCATGTCCAAAAAGGCATGATAATAGGTTACCTAACTTTGAGGTATGTTCTAGATCTGCTGTAGTGAAGGTGTACCAAGAACAGACTTACATTGAGAGCCTCCCAACAGTGGTGTCCCACAAGCCATTGATGCCAACTATAGTGAGTGGTACAGAGCAATCGATGTGCCTCAGTGGTGCACCAGTAAAACCTCTATAATGAATACAGGAGCACAGTGTCACGGATCATCACTGAGGACAAACACTCTCAGATAAGGGTGGGTTGTTTAGTCACCCTCACACTTACTCACTTATAAGCATTTTAAGCAAATATGTGACCCTGCCAGGGAAAGCCAGGTCAAAGTCATTCTTTTTTTTCAAAATTTGTTTTTTTCAAAACATCTTTTTTGTGAATTTAAGTTTTGTTTTTGATCAAAATATGTACTGAGACTGTTATCTTTCATTTACAGCAATAATACTGAGTGGCTAAGGTTTGTCGCTAATGTGAGTGACACAATATTGACACGATACCTCAATAAGTTGCTCAGTAACTTTGGCCTGGTTTTCCCTGGCGGGGTCACATATGTGCATAAATACACATAAACCCTTAATTATTGTCTGAATTCACCAAAGTTTTTCCTTCACAAATTGACTGAAAACTCAAACATGAGCTCCTCTGCAGACAAACTCTCACTGAAGTTGTGAACAGAACTAATCCTTAATCTCTATATCCTACATCTATCTATCCATTATCTTCTGTTTAACACTGATCAGAGTCATGGTGGGTGCCCTACCCCTTCACTGGGCTCAGGGCAAAGCATTACACACTGTCCTAGCTACGCCCAGGAGATTGGATATATCCTGCATTAGAAAATGTATCTAGAACACTATTATAGGGAACAGAATTTAAAGAATATTCAGTTGCTTGTGAATATTCCAACCAAACCAATGAATTATGGGTATCCATTACATTAGTTGTACACTATTTATTGCAGTGCATTGTGGGATTATTTGATTATTTGTGGGGTTAACTGTTTTCAGACACCTCTACAAAATAGGGCTACCCCAAAGTAGTGCACTGTATATGAACAGTGAATAGATTTGGACACATCATGTGAAAGGGAGGGAGGGAGGGAGAGAGAGAGATGCACATGATCTGTTAGGATTTGCCCAGCAATAAGATGTTTTCTCTGTTGGAGTTACTTTCAGTAGGTTGCATGTCTTAAACAGGACTTATATTTATGTCATACGTCTGCGATAGGCTACATGACATTTTTACAGATGTTGATTTGATGGTAAATGTGTCTGAGCCAGAATTTCCTGACACTGTAATTATAATACCATTTCTTTCCTGGTCCAGATCAAGAGAACTGAACTTCAAACATAAATGCCCCTAAGAGTAATGACTTTTAATTCACAAATTGGTCAAATAAAAATTTACTTATTATTAAAACTTGTAGCTTGTGTGCCAAACTTATGAAGCAAAATTTAAATAATCAATAAGCCATGCTGTTTATTTAAGATGTGTAGATGAGCTGTGATTCTTGACAATGGGAAGCAGGGAAGCTCATCTAGCAGTGTGATGCTCCAGATATGCTGCTGTGGTAATACCGTGACTCTGGGGGCTCTTGTGAGGGAGTCAGAGGCATGTGGGGCCCTACGACAAGTGCATCTTGAATTATGAATGAATATCAGATAAGTGAGAGAGTGAGAGAGATACTCAGAGAGAGAGAGAGAGAAAGAGTTGGGGGGGGAGAAAGAGAGAGAGAAAGAGAGAGAGAAAGAGGAGAGAGAAAGAGAGAGAGAGAGAGAGAGAGAGAGAGAGAGAGAGAGAGAGAGAGAGAGAGAGAGAGACCTTCACATTTGACTGTGCTGGTGAAAGTTTAAAAACCCTGATTTCTTCATAAGGCATCCACAATTACATATTTAATTAATGACTGTTAATGATATTCTGTATCTGTGGAGGAAAAGAATGATGGATGAAGTGGGTTAGAGGGAGGAAGAGAAAGAGAGAGAGAGAGAGAGAGAGAGAGAGAGAGGTTGAGATGGTAGTCCATAATCTGTACCTATATAGCAGCTTTAGGCATTATGATAAATTATTCATTTTGGCCTTGACAGGTGGCCCATAATTCCTTACTACTCAGAGCCGCTTCCATGTTTGTGTATAGTACACCTGGGTCAACATATGCCTCAGTCCATTTAAATGTTTGAGGGAAGACAAATGAAGGTGGCCCATGCAACTTGTGGGTTCTGTTTTCCCCATCAGTCTGGAACACAGTGCCTACCTGTCAGGGAAATGTGTGTAATATTTCATTCTGTTATGTTCTGTTCTTCTGTAGAGGTTGGCAGGTATCTGAACATATTCCAGATTTGTGGTTAAATTAAGTTGCAGTCTAACGGAATCCCAGCTCATCCAGTACTTCAAATATGTCAGACTCAGGGGACCAAGGTTGAAGTTCTGGGGAACACTGAAGTTGAAGCATTAGACTTAATGTCTATTTTCACCCACAGGGCTGGGATGTAACAGAATACACATATTCCGAATATGGAAATTAAGTGTCTGTGTTTGATTTTGATAATACTAATAAATAGTTTATGTAAAATGTATATAGGTTCTCAAGAATACCTTTAAAAAATGTTTATTTTAGAAGAAAATTAATTTTTGCTAGTCATTTTGAAACTATGCTCAGATACTCAGTCTTCTTTGGAAGGTATTTTAGCTCAGTTTTGGAGCCACAAGTTGTTGATGGTGAGCTTATAGGCTTCAGTATAGCTGTTTACTCTCCATCAGAAGTTTAGGACATATTTCACACATGGCATCATTGGACATTATTGATATTTGTTACTAATATCTCCTAACCTATTTATTAATGGTGTTTATTAATGTTGTTTATGGATATCTCCTAATATTAATAAGTAATAAGTGATATCTCCTAATCTTGGAACTAAAATTGACCGCAGTGGAGAATCAGCACCCGAGATCATTGTAATCACTGCATTCATACACCCAATGACACCTTGGGAAAAATATGTCCTAAACTTTTGGTGGAGAGTAAACAGCTGTACTAAACCCATAAACTCACTGTCAACGTTTTGTGGGAGACACCAAAACTGAGCTAATGAGTGGCACTGTCCTACCTCAACCTTCTACCATAGATGTTTGAGTATCTGGAGCTGCAACATTTGTGGATTTCATGAGTTTCTAAACTGTTGGGAAAATGATCTGAAATACAAGTATGTGCTGTCATTGAGAGCTGGTCATGATTTTTTCCATCCTGGGATTTTCCATTAAGATTTTCATTTCATAATAAAGAAGAACATTATAAACTCAACAAACAAATGCATTTCAGTAAAAATGTAAGTAAAAGCAAAAGGGTTGTGAATTTTGAAAAATTTGTATAGAAATATTTTATTTTAGAGGTCAGTCTGGCAATGATTAGGTCAAAATGCAATGGAAGCAGGACACACAGAAAACATCTGAAAACTCTGATTACACATCCTTTCCTCTGTCAGAATATTTACTGAGGAGATACAGGTCAGTCAGAAACAAAAGGAGCTGTTAGGAATCATAACTTCATTGAACTGTTGCATGTGTGAGCCGTGGATTACTGCAGATGTGTGTGCACTACAGAGAATCCGCATTCAAAATCAGGTGTCAAGACTGTCCTGAGCTCAGTGAGGGCCGAACAGTCCCGGGCCATCAGAGAAGCACATGGCCAGAGCATCAACAGCCACTTCCAGAACAGCAGTGACACCCAACGCATGTGACACAGCATTCAGGCCATCAACAACTACAGGACTAGTCCACCTGCCAGTGACAGTGATGCCTCCCTTCCAGATGTGCCAAACAACTTTTACACTCAGTTTGAGGCACAGAATGATGTGGTGATGAGAAACTACCAGGGACTTTGTCTAACAACAGTAAAACTCTATGCAGATTCAACTCGCAAGTTGACAACATTCCTGACAGTGAACTCAGAGAATGTGCAGACCAGCTGGCAGATGTTTTCATAGACATCTTCAAAATCTCTCTTAGAAGATCTGTTGTTTCAACATGCCTTAAAGCAACCACCATTGTGCCGGTGCAAAAAAAGTTCTCAGTGTCCTGCAATAATGACTACCATCCAATTGCAATCATGCACATCACCATGAAGTCCTTGGAGAGACTTGTCATGAGGCACATCAAGACCCTGCTGTTCCCCTCAATGGATCCACTGCAGATTGCATATATGGAGAAGAAGGACACATATGTTAGAATGTTGTTTATAGCCTTCAGCTCAGCATTCAGCACCATCATTCCCCAGCACCTGATTGGAAACTGAGCTTGCTGGGACTGAACACCTCTCTCTGCATCCTGAGCATCATGAATGGAAGACCTTAGTCTACCCGTATCAGTACAAACACCTCCAGCACCACCACACTGAGCACTGGAGCTCCTCAGGGCTGCATGCTCAGTCAACTGCTGTTCACCTTACTGACTCATGACTGTGCAGCAGTGCACAGCTACAATCACATCATCAAGTTTGTGGATGACACAACTGTGGAGGGTCTCATCAGTGTGAACAACAAGTCAGCTTACAGAGTGGAGGTGGAATGATTAACAGACAGTCAATAACCTCTCTCTGAAAGTTGATAAATCTAAGATGGTTGTTGCCTTTGGAAGAAGACAGAGAGACCACTGTCCTCTGGTCATTGATGGCTCCACCATGGAGATTGTCACAAGTACCAAATTCCTTGGTGTTCAGGTGGTGGAGAACTTCACCTGGTCCTCAACACCAGCTTCATAAGTAAAAAACCCAACAGCATCTCCACTTTCTGTGAAGTAGGAAAACTCATCTGCCACCTTCCATCTTCACCACTTTCTACAAAGGAACCATTGAGTTAATCCCGAGCAGCTGCATCACTGTCTGGTTTGGAGAACTGCTCTGCATCTGACCACAAGACTCTCCAACGTATAGTGACGATGGCTGAGATTATTGGGGTCTCTCTCCCATCTCTCACAAGCACTTACAACAAGCACTGCATCTGGAAAGCTCTGAGCATTGTGGAGGACCCATCACATCCATCACATGGTGTCTTCACTCTGCTGCCTTCTAGTAGGAGATACAGCAGCATTCAGACCGTCACTGCTAGACTGTTCAAACAGCTTCATCCCTCAGGCTGTCAGACTCTCAGGGACTAAATATCACTGCACATTTGCACAGCACTGTATACTCTCCACTAATGTGTCTAGTTAGAGGGCTTGTTCTACAGTATAGGGTATATGTATTACAGTATAATAATAATAATAATAATAATAATAATAATAATAATAATAATAATAATAATCAGTGTGGCCTCTTAACTCTTTACTATTCTTTGGCATAATATCTGGCTAATATTGGAATTACGAGGTACAAAACTTATTTATGAACAAAATTGTTTTGACCATTTGTTCTGAATTCGCAGCTGAGAATTTCTCTCATGGCCCAATTTGTTTTGTGTCCTTTCAGACAGAAACTGTCAGCTGAGGGACAGCATTTGCTATTTTTCTGTGTATTTCTTCAGGGCAACTCTCCAGAAATCTCTCTTCTCCTTCTTCTATTCTTCTCTATTGTGAAACACTGGCTGATGCACTTGAATTATTAATGGCAATCAAGTAGACAAATGGTAAAAGAATTACTAAGCAATGACTCACAGTGTAAGGCCTTGTTGGAAGCAATTGGCCTCTTGGCATTTACATAGCACACTCCATCATATACAGTTATTGCAGATATGTCACTGTCTATGGCTTTCAATCACAAAGCCATTTGGCACTTCATGTTTGTCATCTCTTTTTCTGTAATTGAGGATGAAAGATGCTGAAGAATCATTACATTCAAGTGTAAGTGTGAGACACATTCAGCTTTCCAGAATTACAGCTTCTCAAGTGAAGCATCCACAACCCCTCATTATTGTGTGTGCTCCCAAACTTTTTTATTCAAATGAGCCACCAACATTCCTTGTTTTTGAGAAACTGTACAGGTCATTTTATGTTGGGACTGAAACAGACAAGCTATAAAGTTGAGTTAAATGTAATTTACAAGCTTTTGCAAACTGTTAGCATTAGCAACATTTGCCTTGGACATGAGCAATTTGATTTTAGTGGATTTGACAGTTGAAGAGAACTAATTTGAGTGAAGTTACTAATTTCTTATGAGATTATGAAGATAGGCTGCATTGTTTTTTTTTTTTGTTTTTGTTTTTGTTGTTTTTTTTTCCATAAACCTGTTATTATGAGTATAATCATGATAGGCATGAAGATACAGGATGAGAACCAAAGATAATCACAGCCATGTATAATTCAGTAAAATTTCTCAACTCTCAAGTGTGATAATGCTCTTATACAACAGCTCAACAAGCATTCTTTATTAGTTAACACTAAGTGACCACAGATTATGATTCATTTTGTTTACTTAATTATTTATTTGGCTCCACCCACACAAAAGTTTCCATCTGCATAACAAACCACAGGTAATAGAACACACCTGTAAAGCAGTGTGATACATGTATAATTAAGTACATTGTCCTGTTGTACTCATGGAATAGCCCTTACATAAGTAGGTTCATAAGTAGTTTTTGTTGCTTTGAACTAACTTTGTATAATGAAGAAGCTGCACCTGAAATAAAGATAAATGATTAATCCAAATTACAATACGTTTATAACTTTGTTTATTGCCTAATAGTTTTACCTGGTTTTAATAAATCTGATTAATTGTCACTTTCTCAAACATTTGAGTGACTCAAAAATAATGTAAGCAATAATTAAATAATCATACATTCTCTTTGTACTTACCAGAGTATTTTCCAATTACTTGTTCTTGGAGGTCACTGGCTGAATTTACATTTGAGGCATTTAGCAGACACTTTTATCCAAAGCGACTTACAACTGGGGGTTAGGTGCCTTGCTCAAGGGCACTTCAGTCGTGACCTGCCCTGGGATCGAACCGGCAACCTTCAGGTCACCAGACCAGATCCTTAACCACTAGGCCACGGCTGCCCCCACGGCAATTTGGTTAGTATGTGATGTAATTTACAGAGAAAAGGCCATCAAGTTCAGGACACTTCACAGAAGTCCTCACACACCCTGAGCACTAAAGTGAATCACATTACTACTTGTATTCTTTTAGCTACTTGAAATGAAATTATATTTGATAAGAAAAACTTAAATATGACATCTGAAATTAGCCAGTTTAGTTACCCTGTGTTCACCTTTGCAGACTGATAAAATTAAGCATTTCTTGTAAATAAAAGTAATAATGCAATATTTGTTAACATTTTTTGTATACCAATGAAAGATTAACATCTGTGGACAATGCAAAAATGTTATTTGGCTGTTTGCCTTTGTTGGTTAACATTGTTTTATTCAGATTTACAGAAAGCACTCTAAGTGTTCTAACCATCATCCACCCTTATCCACCCTAGTTAGACAGCAATGACATCACTTATTCCCAGACATGGGAACAAGTCACTAAGTTGCAAGTAACAAGTAAGTCTCAAGTCTTGACAATCAAGTCCTAGTCAAGTCACCAGATGTAATGTCATTTCAATATTTAACACATTTATTTAACCTATTTATTAAATATTATTTAATATTTAACATCCCCTTTTCTCTACTCTAAATCTATATGTTCAGATCCCATTCCAACCAATCATCTAATACTAGGAAGTCTACCACAATGCTCTTCACAGTGAATGTTGTTCACTGCCTTTCAGCTTCTTGTAAAAAACACTTATAGTAACAGATATTTTGAGCTAATAACTGTGGTGTTAAAACCATAAGGAGTTAAAAGGTAGTAGAGAAGGGGGGATGTTTTAAATACAAAGAAAAACATTCATGGAAGTATGTTCTTCTTATATTATATTTACTACTACTAATAATAAAAATAATATTGCTAAATAATATCTGTGATTGGACGCTCTAGATTTTAGGCTGGTGTCAGGTTATATAGGGCGCTTTATGTCAGACATCGGGATGGACATTTTTGGGGACCTGGCAACCCTACTGCTGCTTAAGCAGATCTTCTCCCCACCGTCTATGTAAATCCACCCTTTAGTAAGTAATCCTGCAAAGTGCTGAAAATGTAAATGACTTCTTTTTAACAAACAATTAAACAAATTCAATAAAACGATAAAATGCAAAAGTGTTCATCCTTCACCAAAAACGACTCTGATTCAATGCAATTCGTAAAACTGTATCCGGAAATGACGTGCATATGCGCATACATTCATTTTTACTTATTTATTATGTTCAAATGGGGGTTTCAAGTCTTTTCAAGTCTCAAATCTCAAGTCCAAGTCAGTAAAGGTAGAGTCTAAGTCAAGTCGCAAGTCTTTAGTGACGTTGTCGAGTCAAGTCACAAGACATCAGTTTGGAATCAGGATGATCACGATGGAAGTCAGTGATAAGAGACGGACCCAGGATATCCTCAGATGGCACCCAAGAACGTTCCTCCTGACCGTATCCCTCCCAATCAACCAGGTAGAACAACCGCCGACGTCTTCTACAAGAATCCAGGGGAGTCCGCACTGAGTAAGCAGGCTCAGGAGACACCTGGGATCTGGAGGACAAACATGGCTTCAGCAGAGAGACATGGAAGGTAGGATGAATTCTATATGACCTGGGCAGTTGAAGTCTGTAGGAGACTGGATTAATCTGCTTAATAATAGAGAAAGGACCAATAAAACGTGGACTTAGCTTTTTGGATGGTAGCTTCAATTGGAGGTCCCTTGTGGACAGCCACACCTTGTCCCCTGGCCGGTAAATGGGACCTGGTCTGCGATGCCTGTCAGCCTGAGTTTTCTGCCAATGCATGGCTCGTCCTATCTTGATGTGAGAAGCCTCCCAAGTATCCTGACTTCTATTCATCCAGTCGTCGACTGCCGGTAGTCCTGACTCTCCTCCAGACCATGGAAACAAAGGCAGCTGGTATCTCAAGACGCACTGAAAGGAAGTCATTCCTGTGGATGCACTGGTTAAATGAATTTTGTGCGTACTCAGCCCATACCAAAAAGTCACTCCAGTCATGTTGATGAATACTGCAATAAGTTCTGAGGAACTGTCCGATTTCCTGATTCAGGCATTCTACCTGTCCATTACTCTGCGGGTGATAGCCCGAGGTTAAACTGAAATTAATTTGCAATGCCTGACAGAAGGCTGCCCATACTCGGGAGGTAAACTGGGGACCTCTATCTGAGACTATGTCCTCAGGTATGCCATAGTATCTAAAAATGTGTGTGACTAGTAACTCTGCTGTGTTGAGAGCAGTAGGGAGCTTAGGGAGTGGAATGCAAGCCTTAGAAAAACGGACTATAATCGTCAATATAACTGTGTTGCTTTTTGATAGGGGTAAATCAGTAATATAATAAAGACTGATGTGGGACCATGGACGCTCAGGTACTTCTAATGGTTCCAAAACACCCTGGGGAACCTGACGAGAGGACTTGGCTTGAGCACATTCTGAACATTCTAACACATATTGTCATATGTCTTTAGTCATGTGTGGCCACCAGAATTTGTTCCTAATGAGTTGAATGGTGCGAGTAGTACCTGGGTGACCTGAACTAGGTGAACTGTGTGCTTGGGTTATGACCTGAGACCTTAGGGTCTCAGGTACGTAGGTCTTGTTATGAGGACACTCAGCAGGTAGGGGATCTTGTGTGATTGTGATCTGTATATCATCCATAAGTTGCCAGCGAATGGGAGCTACAATGCATGTGAGGGACAGTATATGGTCTGGGACAGGCACATGTTTCTCATCCTCGTACTGGCGAGATAGGGCATCCGCCTTGACGTTCTTGGATCTGGGTCTATAGGTAACACTGAAATTGAATCTGGTAAAGAACAATGCCCACCGTGCTTGTCTTGTATTCATTCTCTTGGCTTCCCTTATATACTCGAGATTCTTGTGGTCTGTTAACACCAGAAATGGTAACCCAGATCCCTCCAACCAGTGCCTCCAATCCTCAAATGCTGCCTTCATAGCTAAAAGCTCCCTGTTGCCGATGTCATAATTCCTCTCTGCGTCTGTAAGCTTGTGTGAATAATACGCACATGGGTACTTCTTAGTAGGCTGACCTGAACATTGTGAAAAAATGGCTCCAATTCCACTCTCAGAAGTGTCTACCTCTACAATTAACTGTTTCACTGGATCGGGCAATTTCAACAAAGGAGCTGAGGTAAAAAACTTCTTCAATCTATCAAAGTCTGACTCTGCCTCGGGGGTCCAAACCAACTCCTTCTTGGCTCCTCTCAACAATGACATGACTGGGCATGCTACTACGCTGAACTTTCTTATGAACCTCCTATAACAGTTTGTGAACCCTAGAAACCGCTGTAATTGCTTAATGTAATTGCTTAATGTGTAATTGCTTAGTATGTGGTTGAGGCCAGTCAACAACAGCTTTCACCTTGGCGTCATCCATACTAACCCCTTTTTCACTGATCTGGTAAACTAGAAATGCCACCTGTGATACGTGAAATACATATTTCTCAGCCTTGACATAACTTCTAAGAGTGTTCTAAGAGACGTGCCAACACAGCTCTCACATGTGACTGGTGGAGTTCCATATTCCTGGAATAAATCAGGATGTCATCAACATAAACTACCACCCACTTGTCAACCAGGGAAAACCCAGAATAATGGGACTGCCTTTGGAGTCTATGACCCAAAAGGTCAAGTGTTCCTTATGGAACAAACCTACGTGCATGAGCAGTTCAATTGTCTTTTGTTCCACTTTTCCTGAACCCACTGGGGAACCATCAATGGCTCTAATGACCATGGGTGGAGACACAAGCGCTGTGGGGATACCATTCCTCTTCACAAAGTCCTGATCAATAAAATTGCCTGCTGCTCCGGAATCTACAAGGGCTGAAACAGACAACATTTCACTACCCCAAGCCAATGTAACTGTCAAAGAGATGGTGTTAAGCGTTATATCAGGACTCCTTACGGTACTCACCCGAGCCCCGGAGGATCGGGGCGGTGAGGGCATGATGCTCTCATATGTCCACTGCCACCACAGTATAGACACAGTCTTTCCTTGAAACATCTTTCACGTTCTTGGGGGGTGAGATGAGTACGATCCACTTGCATGGGTTCTGCCTCATCAACTGGTTAAGCCAGACGAATGCTGTATCTTTCGTTAACCAATGGATCCAATACTATAGAGGTTTGTATATGTGTGTCCAGGTCTGTTAAATGTCCTCTGCAGGCTATTTCAGCCCTTAGTTCAGATTGCAACCCCTGAAGATATGCAGTTAACAGAGCTGTAGCATTCCATCCGCTACCAGCTGCTAATGTGCGGAAATCTAAAGCGTAATCTACGACGCTGCGTCTGCCTTGTTTAAGCTCCATCAGGGTGGCCCCAACGTCACGCGTCATGGCGGAATGGTCAAAGACTGCCTTCAAAAAGGCTGCCTCAGTACGTTCTCTAGCCCTCCCAGTAAGATGGAAAACAACAAAATCAACTTTCTCCTTGTCTGTAGTGAAGCGCCCGCTTATGTTACTGATAAACAAATTACATTGCATTAAAAAGCTCTTGCAATGGTCAGGACTGCCATCATAACGCTCTGGTACCACAACGTAAGATGTATTGCTACCTAAACACTGTGTTGAAGCGTTTGAGTTAGCCACTAGCATAGCTGGTTCAGCTACATTAGCCTGTGAGCTAGTGCTACTAGTAGCCGCATCTAATAGTCTCTGAACAACGGCACCAACTGGATCTAGCTTGGCGTCTTGAGCTCAGAGTCTCTCCTCAAGGCTCGCTGGATCCATAATGATGGCGAGATCTTCTGTAATGAACAACTTAGGCAGGATCCAATTGCAAGTTGAGGTTTTATTAATAAACCAAAGGTACAAAACCGAAACCAAACACGAGGTAGAAAATAACCGGCAAACAACACACGGGCAAATCCAAATGCAAAAACAGAGTCCAGGCAGGGTAAGTCGAAGACCAGATAGACAAAACAGGGTAAACGCTCAGAATTGACATGAAAAAACACGATCAAGACCTCGCAATGTACTCATGGTTAGCTTAGCTTAAATACTCTGAAAAGCTCTATGGTACAGGAAGTCAGTATTCAGGTGAGAGTGACCTCTAGTGTCTGGGAGGAGAAATGCGTCCTTGAACCGGCGATGGCAACCTCTGACGGGCCGGAGGCGCCATGTCGGGCCGAACCGTAACAGTTGCATTGTGGGACTGCCTTAATGACTGAGGAAGCATTCACATGCTCTTTCAATATTGGGTCAAAAAGGTGTTACAGTAAGCAGTGTTTCTAAGAACTGAGACAGACTTCTCAAGCATGCATATTGAGACATAAAGTGATGTTTATGTAGAGAGCTCACTAAGTATTGAGACAGATCCATTTAGTGCATACCACCAATATTCCATATTCTGCTGTTATGAGATGTATTTTTAGTTAAAAGTGAAAATAAAGCAGGTGTATGTGTGCACAAAGAGAGAAAGAAGACAGACAATTGCTGTAAATATCTCACAAGTCACAGATAACAGCTCAACAGGCTCTCTTAGTCAGAGTTTTGAGAAGTTGCCAGTCACTGTGCCACCCAACGGAACATCACCCTCCCAACAAGCCTTTGATTACAAACAACACATGCCCTAATGTGCCACACTGACTGTTTTACACCTTCCAACCTATGTGTGTGTGTGTGTGTGTATGACAGAGAGAGAAACAGAGAGAGAGAGAGAGTGACACTGAGGCAAACTTGTGTACACTTACGCTGACAATGTGTTAGTCAGCTACACGTAGGTTATGTTTATCGTTCTTTTGAATGCACAAACGACAATACCTGCCAGCTCTTGAATGACACCAGTTTGAAAGTGTTTCTAAAACCTTATCCATAGAACATGTTAGTCATTATGCATTTCTTAAGTTTATATTTCCCAAAAATAAGATGCCGGTCAAGATGGTGGCACTTTTCTGGGTTTGAAAAATGGTGCAATTTGCAGTCTGATGTTTCCTAAAATTATAATAAAACTACTAGTATAAACTCTGTAATCTGCTGCTAAACACCCTGTAGACTGGAATCTTGCTTCTCACTAGATATCATTCAGGGGTGCGTTTCCCAAAAGTGATTGAACTTACCGATTTATGAACAACTTTAAGCACGACGTAACTTTAAGAACGCAATTTTTCCGACTGTTTCCCAAAAGCCTTCTTATCTTCCAAACTTACAAACGAGTCCCTAAGTAGCACTTAGTTGACTCCGCCCTCGTGTCTGTGTCAAATAGCCTCGGCCAGTCGAAACTTGCAGTTGCTGTCCATCGCATGCCAAGCCTACCTATAAATAATTAATGAGTGAATTTGATTGATTAAGAGTTGACAAGCTTAGTAGGCCAATTTGTAACCATTGCTTGGGACACAATATATTAATTTTCTACTACGACTGTTACACTTGGGAAAAAAACCCCCACTGCATTTATGTAATTTATATGTGTATATCAATAAATAATATTTTGTACTTTAAGCAATCTTAGTTTTTTTATTCTGTGAAAACAATAATTTAAATTTAATAAGTAGATGTATGCGCAGTATTGAACTAAGGACGCTGACCAGAGGCGGTTCTGGCTAGATTTACGCCCTGGGCAAACCACCCCTTGATACCCCCCCCCCCCGACCGCCCCCCGGCTGCCGCCACTAACATAACCATACGTTACATATTTGTATTATTTTATTATATATAATCTTAAATACAAAAAGGAAATAATAACAGAGAAAAAAAACTATAAATAAATAAATGAAATACAGTATATAAATACCAATCAAAAACGTGACATTTCGAGCCTTCTTTGCTGCAAAATCATCAATTACATCATCATATGAAATCTGTTGTGCAACTGATGCTGATGATGGCAAGTCCAGAGAGACACTCCTGTGACATAGTGCATCTCAAGTATGTTTTAATAAGCTTCAGCTTGGAAAAACTCCTCTCTGCTTCAGCTACTGTCACTGGAAGGGTCAAACCAATTCTGAGTGCAGTCCACAGATTGGGGTAGATTTCTGTGAGCTCTTCCTCGTGGATGAAAGTCAGCAGCTCCAGTAGAGTCATGGATTTTGATGGAAGGTCAGGGAATTCTAAACATCCTATCCTAGTCAGGACATATTGACACACGGGGCAGCCATGGCCTAGTGGTAAGGATCTGGTCTTGTGACCAGAAGGTTGCTGGTTCATTCCCAGACAGGACATGACTGAAGTGCTCTTGAGCAAGGCAGCTAACCCCCTAACTGCTCCCCGGGTGCCGGTGGATAAGGGCCCACTGCTTTGGGCACAAATTCTCACAGCCTAGTGTGTGTGTTTCACTGCACAAATGGGTTAAATGCGGAGGTCAAATTCTGTTGTGTGAAAACCACATTAGCTAAATTGGTTAATCTTATTAAGACCTCTCGTCGCTTCCATATTCCCACTTCTCAACTAAGAATCTCAGCGCCACCTCCTCCTTCCTGTGCGTGGGTGACGTAAGCGTGGTGTGTCACATTAAAAGTCGTCAGTGCGAAATACTGTTATCGTGAGTTTTAAAATTAAATAAACGATTACTCAAGGCACAGAAAATTACTCGATCACTTGATTGGTTAATCTTAATATGTGTGAATTTGCACTTGTGTTGCAAACACAAACCAGACAAAATTGTTTGGGTGAAATTATTTGCATGACATGATGCCTCAATTCTAATTCTAATTCAGCAAAACTAAAAACCAAATACAGTTGCCCTCTGTGACTAATTAGCAACATATTAGCAAGAGGCTAATAAATAGCCTATCGCCTAATGTCAATCATGTCACTCACAGAAATCTGCATACCTTTATCCTTTGCCCTTTTCTGCTCTTCTTCTTTTCTTCTTTTTCTAAACTGTGCACTTGATGGCTTCTTTGGTCTTTTACCTTGATCCATATTACCTTTCTACAACAGTCCCTTCACCCGTCAATCAACCAGAGTCACGTGACGTAAACAAATTCATGTAGGCTATGACTTTTTTTAAATTTATTTTTAAAAATTTTACAGAGCTAACTCAATTAATTACATGAAGGTATGTGGGTCTATGTTAATTTTAGGAATGAAATACAATTTATTTTAAAGCAGTTTGTGTTGTGTGGTCTGGGATCAGTCTATCCCCTCGCCTCACCCCCCTCCCCCTTGCCTGCTCTTACACACACAACCTGTATGACTCTCACTCCACAGCAAGTTGACGTGATCTGACATGGAAATGAGCAGTAGTCTAACCCTAACCCTCTACCTAAGCCCCAAAACTGGCGAGTTTTGTTTTGAGTTTGTTTTTGTTTTTGTTTTTTTTTGATGGCCCTCAAATAGATTGCGCCCTGGGCAGTCGCCCACATTGCCCATAGCAAAAACTGGCCCTGACGCCGACTTTAATTTACGTGACACAATTACGCTTTCAAAAGAAAATGTAAATGTTCATGAATTCTTGTTTAATACACGCATGTGCTGAGTATTGAGTTTTTCAAAGGATGATCAGCGGCCTCTTTCGTTTTTCAGACAGAACTGCACATGAACTTCAAGTTAAGAACAACTCGGCGAGTAAAAGAGGGTCAGACCACTCGTAGATTTACGAACCAGTTTAAGTATGACGTGGGTTACAAAGGCTTTCATGTAAATTTAAGAATGTTCGTAAGTAAGAGGTTACAAAGTACTTAGCATTAAGAACATTTTGGGAAACGCACCCCAGTACCACAGACTGGCCAACATTACATTTGTCCTTCGTCCTGTAATGTGTCTTAGTGTAGTTAGACAAGCAGTGTTTTGTGTTTTTTGTATTTATTAGTGCTTGTAGTTATTGTATGTTTATTTTTAATTTTTAATTGCATTTGTGTTCTCTGTTGCACCTGGTGCTGGAGTAACATTTTGCTTCATTATATAATGTACTGTATATAGCTGAAATGACAATAAACACCTCTTGAACTTCAATTTGAGGTGCTTGTCATTGTCAAGGTACATAATGCACACACAATGTATAAAGAGTGGATATAAGGTCAGGATATCTTCATTTCTACTTACTTTTTAATCTGAGAAAACCCAAAACATAAATAAAATATTAGAAACAAAATGAACAGACCAATAGTATGTTCTACAATTCAACATGCTTTCTCCTTTCTCTTTCTACTCCTTTCTTTTCCATACAGTCTTCTGACCATACAAATCCCTAATTACATGCAATTAAATATTCAGTAGTGTTGCACTCATTTTTGACCTACACCAGACCAACTGGTAAATTCATGTTCCAGCTACAAAAACACATTTTACTGATGCAAAGTACTGTTATGACCTGGACTAGAAAGTGTCAGAATTGTTTTTCTTTCCAGACCAAACACTACCAATAAAGAGCCCCCATGTGACCAATTAATGACCTCCACATACGGCAACAGGTGCAAAAAAGAGAACTCAAAACAAAATTGGAACATTATGCCACAATATTATAATCAGGGGTTGTAACAGTACCTAATGAGCTAACTTACTCATGTTTAGGAGGTTTAAGATTCTCAACAATTGGCTGTATTAGTGGTTGCTTTGTGCTTATAAAGGACATTATACTGGTGTAAAATATTTACGCTAAAGCGTTAATTTTTTACCGTTGCTGGGGATGCTGACATTAGCTGTGGGGACGGCTGTGCTTGCCGCAACATGTTTGGCATTGAGATGGTATTTTAGGCTTGATTAGCTTTGGTGATAATCAAATTCCTTTTTAAACAACTTGCATACAACAGTAGTCTTTTCGAAAGTCCCATCAGAATGTTTTTTTAAGCTAAAGTTGTCCCTCAGTGGACCAAGAGAAGCAGCTTTGTTGTCCATTGTTGCAGTTTGCCGATGTCGCTTGTCCATCATTGTTGTTGTTTGCGGATGTCACTTGTGCATCAGATTTACAGGCGTGCTAGAACATGCAAATACAAAGGTTCCAGCTCCAAACTGCGATAAAAATTTTTAGGCGCTAAAACCTTTATAATTAATTAATCAGCCCTACTTTTTATTTATCTATGTAGTTTTAATTATCTATGACAACATAATCCAGATCCACACATGGAAAATTACATGTAAAGTGCAGTTTGCTAGGAAAGAACCACATAATGTTTGTGGTATATGAAAAAGGAGAGGGGACTTCTGCCAGAATTCTGCCCGGTTTGGCTATATAGCCCCCATCTACCCCTCCTCCCCCCAAAAGAGAAGAAGAAAAAAATCTTTACTACTAAAGTTGACAGTACACTTAACAAGAATTACTACAAAACATCAATGGGTAGACCATGGACTGTAAAGTTGTGTCCATGTGTTTAAAAGTGGCTTGCATGTGTTAAGACTGTTAGAAATATATCTATCTTATGTGAATGTTTCAAAAAGGGTCTTGTGCCTACATGCTTTGCTGCTCTTCACATGAACACTTTTGTTTGCCCTGAATGTTCATCAGGCACCCGCTTGTCCTATCAGGATTCTGCAACAGACCCTCAGACCAAGGCTCCTGGGTGGACAGTGGTGGTTTTTAATGGATGCTGAGCGCTTGAGTTACTCTCCTCTGGGCTACAACTGCCCGCAGGTCTAATAACAGGCTGAAGGTGCAGTTTGTTATGTGGACCGATAAATAAATGGGGGCAGAGTGAAAAGCTCTGGGCTGTGGAACAAACTGAGCTCTGGAGACAAAACAACAATCCTCCTGCCACTGTGGACTAATGTGCTAAACTGACAACAGAGAGGTCACATGCTATTACTACCACACACTAATTGGCCCAGAGATTTAAGAAAGCACAGAACAACACATATGTGTGTACTCTGCATGTATATGTGTAATGTGTGTATACTGCTAACACACACCAGAACTCAATAGTCACCAAACTTAGAGTACATCACACTGTGAAGTCCACCCATCATAAATCATGACCTTTGTATGAGATGCACAACTACAACAGCAAAACCAGGTAAACAGATAAACTTGGCTTTGCCTTTTATTTGCATGGAAAATGTAAATGAAGTCCTGTAACATTTCCAGAACATTCCATTAAAACTAAACTTTGCTTCTAAAATGTAGAGATAATTTACATGTTTGATAAGTTTACATGGGAATGTTGCCTGTTTGTGGAATATACATCTTCTCCATTGCATTTATGTGCATGTAATATGCTTATGTAAGTGACACACTGCTTACCGCCGCATGCCACTTACACAAACGAAAGAGAATTTCTGTGTGTGTGTGTGTGTGTGTGTTTATCTATGAATATTTAATCTCTGGCATGTCTTAGCAGTAGCAGCAGATGGGCAGTCTCTTGCCTTGTTAATGTGCACCTGTACCTCCACCACACATTTAATTAAGCCACGTCTGGAGTGCCTGAAATTCCCCCCAATCCCTCTCTCGGCAATCTCTCTCCGGAATGTTCTGTGACTATTTTTTTCTCTTGCACTCCTGCGTTCTGCCCTCTTGGCCATGTTCCTTGTGCTTTGAAGCAACACATAAAGGCCACAATCAGAAAAGCAAATACCTTAATTGATTGATCAATAAGCAGCACTGACTGACTACGTTAATGGTTATCTGATTAGACGTGAGCAATGAACTTGAATGACTCAGGAGGATGCATTTGTGACATATTTACAACCGTCACAGATGAACATTGATCTGAACTGTGACGATATTACTGTCATAATATCCCAGAGACCTGATCATATCAGTTAAAGTCAACACATACAGCCTCTGTTTATTGTTAATTGTATCTATTTCTGAGTGGCTGCTAAGAGTTTAGGAGTGTATACATTTCTTACTGGTTCCCAAGGGCTGACTTGTTGTCATTTTTAGGGCTGTCATTAATATGTCATTAATAAACAGAAAAACAGTAAAACATCAGTGATGTGGGACCTACATTAGTAGCCATGTTTACTGCATACAGAATGAATTCAACATCATTAAGATACTGCAGTGTTAAAGAAGCAGGGCAGATAAAGTGCCAGAAATCATGTCACATCTGTTTGTACATACTGTACAGTATATGTACAACAGGTCTTACCAAAAGGAAAGAACAATTTTACTTCAGCATGTATATAATGTACATTAAATAAGTCAGATAAATAATACAGTTCAAATCAAACCAGAAATTATTTCAAATAAACATTCAACACACTTCATCTATCATGCAGGAGGTATTCTATACATAATAAATATCACAAAACACTGAAATGCTTTTGCATTGAATATAAATTCAAAAGCACCAGAGCCAGAAGTGTGTTCCGTACTTAATCAGTCAGTCAGTCTTGAGTTTAGATTAGTTGAAGTGCAGCATCTGATGCCGTGGAAGGCTGCTCTCTTTTCTGGACCAGAATTAGTTTGAGATGTACATTTGCTGATTTCTGATTTTCTGAGGATGCAAATGTATGTTTCCTGTAATGAGTGAATATTCCCACACAGTCCCACACAGAGGTCCCTCAATAGGCACAGATCTGCTCAGTGATGCTGGTCGGCATTTCTAAATGAACTCCATCCTTCAGGTCCTGCCGCATTTGTATTGGATTAAAGGGTAGATTTTGCAACTCCATAGTGTGAAACTGCCTCTATTTTAAACCCCGTCCACAAGCATTTTATTGAATGGGAGCTACAATAAATTTTGAAATGAGTTTCCTCATTCAGTTATTCTTTTTGTGTTGTGTTCTCTACAACTTATACCTACTAATTAACCCCCAGTAATTTTCAAATTTTTTTTCTAATTTTCTAATTATAAATTACTGTTATTTGGGGATATTTTGGGGATATTTAAAGGGGTGTGGTGATGATGTGCTGATGATGACAGCTAATTCTGATGGTCGTGGATGCATAATCTTCTGTGAATCCTGGTAGCAGCTAAAGGTTATTTTACATTGTGTGACTCTGTTAATATGATATAATCACTTTGATGTTCTTTGAAGATAAATTATGTCTTGTTCAGCATTAATCTGTGCTTACAGATACTCAAAAGGAACATCACCCCAACAGAGGGGACAGAGTTTGTGCAGTACCTCTGTTTTGCCTTTGGTCTCTTAGCTCAAGCAATATGACAGCATCCATTTTGGCCATTTCTGGCTTCAAAAATTCATAATGGGAGTAAAGAGAAGTTTCCAGTTCTTATATACAGTGTATGATCACATGGCAGCAGAAGAGCAGGAATCTTGATGCTGCCACCGCCACCATGTTTCACAGTTGAGATAAGGTTCATATGTTGGAATTCAATGTTTTTTTTTCCACTATGGTCAAAAAGATTTTGTCTGTGGACAGAACATTCTTCAAGTAACATTTTTGCTTGTCCAAATATACAGCGCCCTCCATAATTATTGGCACCCATAGTTAAAATGTGTTAAAAGCCTTAAAATATGTTTTTATTGCAGAAGCTTAATCTAACTCAGAAATTCTTTTAGAAAAAATTCTTGGAAATAAATGTATTTGAACCATTTATGTCATTTCTATTGTAGTTTATAAAGTGGATCAAAGTATCTAGGAACCTTTAATTAATAATTCATCATTTCCTGTTTCCCTGTGGTATAAATATGGCATTACACAGAGGCCAATTTCTCTTACTCACTCTTAAACATGGAAAAGACAAGAGAACACACTATTCAAGTAAGGCAGATGTGTGTCAACCTTCATAAATCAGGAACAAGAAAATAGCCACTCACCTGCAGATGCCCTTATCTACAGTCAGAGCAATCATCAAAATGTTCAAACATCTGGAACTGTGACAAACAAGCCTGGAAGAGGACACAAGTATATCTTGCCACCATGCACAGTGAGAAGAATGGTAAGAGAAGTAAAACGTTCTCAAAAGCTCACTGTAAGAGAATTTAATCAAATGGTAGCATCTTGGGGTTACGAGGTCTCCCAAACAACCATCAGGTGCTATCTACATGCCAACAAGCTGTTTGGGAGGCATGCACAGAGAAAGTTATATAAGTTTCTGAGTTATATTCATAAGTGTAAATGGGTGGAGTTTGCTGAGCGGTACTGGGACTGTAACTGGGACCGTGTGCTTTGGTCAGATGAGACCAAGATGGAGCTTATTGGCAACAAACACTCTAAGTGAGTCTAGCGTAACACCAAGGATGAGTACGCAGAAAAACACCTCATGCTCACTGTTAAGTATGGGGGAGGATTGGTGATGCTGTGGGCCTGTTTCTCCTTTAAAGGACCTGGGTACCTTGTAAGGATACATGGGATCATGAACTCTTTGAAACATCTGGACATTTTGAATCAGAATCTGATGGCCTTTGCCCGAAAGCTGAAGATGGGTCATCACTGGGTCTTTCAGCAAGATAATGATGCTAAACGTGGCCAAATCTACTCAAATGGTTCACAAGGCACAAAATCAAGCTCCTCTTATGGCCATCTCAGTCCTCAGACCTCAACCCAATAGAAAACCAGTGGGGTGAGCTGAAGAGGAGAGTGCATAGGAGAAGACCCACTACTCTGGATGATTTAGAGAGGCTGTGCAAAGAGGAATGGTCGAAGATCCCTCTTTCTGTATTCTCCCATCTTGTGAAGAGTTATAAGAGAAGATTAAGCACTGTTTTTTTTGACAAAAGGAGGTTGTACAAAGTACTAACACCAGGGGTGCTGTCAGGACTCGTGCTCCACCTGCCGACGCTCGCGCGCAGCCCTTAACACCATGCTCACCCGAGCGATCGGCCAATCAGAGGAGAGTACAAAGGTCGCGCTCCCTTGAGTACTAGTCACACCTGATGCTCATTCCCAAGACACTATTTAAGAGCTGCTCGCTCCTCACTCGGAGCGAAGTAAGGCTACACGCTGCAAGCCAGTGACTTACCAAGCCGTTTTCATAGCTCTTGAGCTTTAGAACCTTGTTTCTCGTATCTGTGCTGTTGTGTCGTAGTTTAACCCTTGTTGAGTGCATTTCTGTTTAGCCTGCCTGCCGTTTTCACGTTTGTTTCTTTCTTTCGCTGCTCCCAGTGTTTGTATTTGTTATTTCCTGTGTGAATCCCGCTTTCATTAAAGCTTCACCTTTTAAACGCAGTCTGACTTTTTCCATCAAAACCTCACAGGTGCCAATAATTGTGGCACACATGATTTCATTCAAAAGATTTATTTCTTAATGTGTGATTTTTTCCCCACCAAATAGACACTTGAATTACAGCTTCGATTTTTCTCTTTTTTTGCACTGTTGTCTTATTTATTTAATTATTTTTTTTTTTTATAATTTATGAGAAGCCAAAGCACACTTCTTAACCAAGGGTGCCAATAATTATGGAGGGCGCTGTACTTTAGTAAACGTTAGTAAATTGTTTTAAAAATTAGTATAAGGCCACATAAACATATCTGATTGTCATGTAATTGGCTGCTTTTTTAAAAAAGTAAACATTAATTATCTGACTGAACTGCTAATCTTAGATGTTTGCATACATTTGTAAATAAAATATTTAATGTTGGATAGCTTTGTTCAATAAATGAATTAAAAAGTGTATACAGAGTGTGCCAAGTGTTTTATTAGGTTATCTTTATCTTTTCACTAACTTAAGTAAAACAGGATTTATGTAGAAATGCAGAAAACTCTAATGGGTTCATAAATGTTAGCATGACTGCTGTAGTGTAATATTTGGTTGGGTAACATAATTGGTTGATTAGTCTTAAGAATTCCCAAACACTTATTTAGCAGAAAAGTACTACAGTAGGGTATTTCTATGTTGTTAAAAAGAGCAACATAATACTTAACAACCCACAAAAACATCAAGTCAAAGTGTGCCTGTGGCTGAGTGCCTGATTTAAAAAATATAACAACCAGATGTTAACAAACAGTGACATTATGTTCAGGTTGATCTAACACGATTAACTGAAACCGAAACAGCTGTGTAGAGGGAACAAAGCTGGATGAGGGACAGACATACAATAAAGTCAAGACTGTGACAGACTGTAGCAGTTTAACATCTTCAAATTTTACAGCTATGCAACAGTGAATTAAGCTAGAAGACACAAGGTGATCATCCAGCATGAGTTGAGATCAAGTCTCCCCCAGGCAGAAATGTCATGATTGGTGTTTCTAGAGTGAGGAACAAAGCCAAACAACTGATCTCTGCATATAAACATTAGGTCTGGGGTGCAGAACAATGTCAGCAGGTGCTCTGAAATGATCTTATATCTACCAGAAGGCAGTTTATTCATTAAATGGATCAGTGTCTGCATTCAACAGTGAATCATGGAGGTTCTCTGCAAGCTTAGGTCTGTATTTCTGCAAATGGGGTCAGTGATTTGGTCCCTTCACTACTCAGATGTACCAGCCGACTCCGATCCATCAGGGAGGCATCTGGTTGGTCTCAAATGTATTCTTCACAGAAACAATTTCCTCAAATACAGCAAGACATAAAGAACTATCTCCAGTAAAAAGAAGGACAAGGCATCCTACAGCAGACTCCCACAGAGCCCTGATCCCAACATTATTTATATATACAGTACACAGTATATACACTCAAATGTGATAAAAGTTTTGTTAACTTTGTTAGTTTCTCCAAAATTATAAAACCAAATAGTCTTGAAAGGGTCCACAAAATCCTATTTGCATTAAAGTAAGTAATAAGTAGAAGGTGGTGGAGAAAATGATTGACCTTCTTTCCAGCCTTGGTGAAGATCATTAGAGTTAACAGTGCAGTTCTACAGGAGATTACACTTCCCATTGGCTGGAAAGTGCTAAAACATTGATCACGGTTTTTATCTGTAATGAATATATGAATATAAGTTGGGAGATGACTGTATGTCTCTGATGAAAAGGTTTCAAGTTCAGAAGAGAAAGAGGAGGAGAGCCATTGAAGAGGAGCTAAACACTGTCCACTCTGAACCATCATTTAATCATCACTCACCAAGTACATGTATATGTGTGTGCATGTGTGTTTAATTGCTAACATGTTCAGCTAATGGATGCTTCAATGCACTTAGAAAGTTAGAAACTGCTGTGAACTAAAGTGGTACGGTAAATGATGTTTACATTTCGATGCTTTAAATTTGAATGAATTCCTCTTTTATGAGATATTCAGTGGGCTATTCTGTGTGTATATTATTGAGATGCCTTTTTCCAAGCGTTCAATTTTTAACTTCTTCAAACGTGGGTCAGTCAGAGAGTCACAGCCAGCCACTGCAAAAATCAAAAAGATGCCACCCCCGCTGTCACCCTTTTCTTGCAACACAGTTGAATTCTCAGGGCTTTTGAGAAATAAGGCCTTTTTCATCTTTTCCTTGGTTATTTATTCATAATTTATTGTGTCTGACACGTCATGTTGGCTTGCGTCCCTCAGGTTTTAATTAGGGACTTCAGTCTGAACTTCTGTGGGACCTCGAGGGACCAAGTATTTACATTTCAAATACAGACTCCATGGCTCCATATTTCTTTCCATTGTTGCCAAATTAGGACAGCGGGGGCAATTACAGCAAATGTGGGTGTTGCACCTGTATAGGTGAAATCATGTTAATGATGGTGTGCATGCTTATTTCCATGTCAGCATAGCAAATTACGACCTGCATTCTCATTTTGGACTGAAAACAAGGAATATCAGATACATTTTTGGCAACAGGTCAATATGCTGTAAAGGAATGACAGGATTTATGTTTTTTCCTCCTCTGTGATAACCGTAATGACAGTGAAACAAAAGATCAAAGAATGTTGTAATGCTTGTGGTGCAGATTTTGCACCTGAGAGCCAAACACAATGTTTTGTGACCTCTTACATATTTAATGGCACGCTTTGTAAATATTTAATACGCCCGCCTCTAGCTTTAGCAGAGATATTACAGCTTTGACATGGCGATGATGCACTGAGGAACAGATATGGAGAAGAAGAAGTCCCTGAGATGTCATGAGCAAGAACCCATAAGAAGACCAAGATAGCACACTATGACACAACATATTATAGTTATAGATGACATTTACATACAGAGCAGTTAGATCAAAACATCTGGCAGATTGTCAAAGATGTTGTGCGTATGCATTAAGAGTTCATCCCTTGAGCTAGACCAAAGAATGTTCAATAACCTCTTCAGCGACTTCTGCACAGTGTGATATAGTGAGTATGGGGTTGTAGATGCATGATGAGAAAAGTGTTGGGCTGAATTATGGCTCAGTTTTTACAAAACATTTATGTTATGATTCAGTCTCATAGAAACCAGAGCATATTGTTTAAGGCGACTGGAATAAATGGTGGAATTGTTTCCTATCAGATACACAAATGGGTCTATGCTTAAAGCAATGATTCACTCAAAGATCATATTTAACTAAATTTACACTTATCTCAGATGTAGTTTATCAGCCAAGAAATGTTTGTAGACCAAAGTTTACTTCTTTGGTTTAGAACTGCAACTATGAGGCTACAGTTGCTAGAAACAGTGAGTCCTAAACCACATAGACCTGATTGTGAGACCTTAATTAAAATCTGGATGAGGGTGAGAGAAGTTTTGACTGAAACATCCATCCATTATCCCACCCACTTAATCCTTATCAGGGTCACGGTTAGTCCCCTACCCCCTCACTGGGCTCAGGGTAGGGTATTACACCATCCCAACAAAGCCCAGGACAGGGCGCCAATCCATCACTGGGTACACACACACAGACAATTTTTAGAGTACCAAATACACTCGACCTCCATGTTTTTGGAATGTGGGAGGAAACTTGAGACCACGGAGGAAACCCACACAGACACGGGGAGAACATGGAAACTCCACCCAGATGGGGACTCGAAGCCAAGACCTCAGCACAGAGAGGTAAGCATGCTAACCACTGTGCCATCCGTCACTGAATCAACTGATCTAAATTAGTGGCTACTGAGATCTAGTTTGGTAAACATTTTATGATGGGTGGATCATTTTTTTAAAAAATGAACTTGAAATACAAACTCAATTTACTTGAGTTAAGCTTGTTTCGTTGTTGAAGCTAATAATGTTTTCTCCTATATAGTTATCTTCTTTTTAGATATGAGGTCACGGCAGAACTCAAATGGCAAGAAAAAGGATTACATGCTCTTTGAGGTTAGTAGTCGCTGCGCTCCTCCACTGAACGTCGCATTGCTTTGCCTAACATTCACACAAAGCAATCCAGACTGTTCTCCTCAGTAGTTCCCGTGTTTTTGGAACAAGCTGCCTACCACCACTAGAGCAGAGATGTCCATCACTGGGTTCAAGAAACTCCTAAAAACCGAGCTCTTCAAAGAGCACCTGCTCTAGTGATCCCAAATACTCCCCATGAGTACTGATATGCACTCAGCATTCGATATCCAAATGTTAATTCTAGTATACTAGTACTAGTAAATACTAGTACAACTCTAGTATTATTTTTTCGCATCTGTACTTTCCCACTATTGTAAGTCGCTTTGGATAAAAGCGTCCACTAAATGCAATGTAATGTAATTGTAACTAGTACTAGTTACAAGGTTTAAATGTATAGAGCAAAATGCATGTTTTCTTTTTGGAAATGTAATTTATTAAGTTTAATACTTGACTGCAAGTAATAAGTAGCTACATAGCAGATTTTCCAGCCCTGTCCAGGGTTTTGGGTAACAGTGTTGATAAGATAGACACCTTCATAGACTCTTTATAACAAATGCCATAAACCTACTGTCATACATATTGACCAAAGATGGAAAACAGAGTCTTCATCATTGCTGATGTCTGTTGACTGTATAACTGTTTATGTAGGTTTATATCAGTTGGAATAAGCAGTTGTTATTGCAAAAATATGGCTGTGTAAATCTACTGTAAGGGCTAACCTTGATTGGTGAATTGTGTTACTGTGTATCTGGAGCTCTTTGTACTGGCAACGTCATGTCTTCTTCAAAGGAGATAAAGTTAGATAAAGCAGAACTTGTACCTAGACAAGCCAATAGGAACCTCACCAAAAATGTGCCCCTTTTTTAACCATAACTTGCCACCAGCAGGCCTTTTCTAGTAGAGTGAGCAAGAGATAGAGAAGGGTGACACATGGCATCAGTCATGCTTCTGACGACAGAGTGAGAGACATGCACCTGCGAGCTTTGAATCACGACAGCGCCTCTCAGTCATCATCCCCAGCCCACCTTGCGCTGTCTGAGTTACTGCAGAAATCTCCGCTCATGGTGGGAATTATTTTCTCCCCTGAGGCTGTTTTCGTCAGTGTGCATGTGCAGCCGTAGGGTGCACGACCACAGTAAACAGTTGCACTGTCACTGGCGGGCCTGTTTTGCAAAGCAGATTCTGCAGCATGGACTAACTCAGCAGCAGAATGACGGTGGGGTACTTTTGCATATAACTTGGGAATGTTTTGCTGTCTTACTTTTCTATCTCTAGCCTCCTCACCAAATAGCAAACTCATCCCCTAGATCCAAAAATGCCTCCTGAAAGATTTAAACCTTTCAGTGTAAGCCATGACCACGCAAAGCAAAGCTCAAGGGAGGACTTCAGGAGTGTTGAGAACAGAGGAACGCGAAGTCATTACATAAAAGTCTTCACAGTTAAAGGGGTACAAATGTAATGCTTACATGTTTGGATCTGCAAACAAATAATAGAACTCATTTGTCACCTAAACAGTGCAGTTGTTTCCATCAAAATAAATCAACAAAACTCACTGAAAGTGCATCCAGCTCTTTGAGACAGTCTCACACACTAGCTGAAGTGGTTTAGGACACAGTGTGACTGTATGAGCGGCAGCCATTTCTGAATCAGATTCCCCCTTATTTATGATGGTCATTGTCTCTAAAACTAATCATAGATCAGCACTTCCTGTTCTGAAAGGAATGTCTAAGGCCAGTTCACACTACACAACTGGTTGAGCTGTAATCACGAGACTTTCAGTTGTTGTTGCTTTCACACTACATGACTGATCAGCGACACGGGGTCATGATCTATACACAATTTTTCATATTGGGAAATCACAGACTAACTGTCACTGGATGCTCTCCATGCTTTGTCATGATCATAAATATAATCAATCACATTATTTCTCCAGTGCAGTCACAATAACGAACCAACGGACATGTGGCACTCTCTACGTGATCACATTGGTTGTAGGTAGTTACTGCTGTTGACACAGTCGCTGGCTGAATCTCAGATATTCATCATGTAAATATTTCTTGGGCGTCTGTGACTGGTCGGCAATAAATTGGTGATGGTTCCTTAAGTGTCTTTCAGCAGTTCACACTACACAACAGCCCCGAGTAATCCCTGACTTGCCTCAGAGCAGACGTTTTTGCTGGCAATCTACAAAAAACTGGTCAGCGGACTGGAAAACTGGGCTAAAATTGTGAATTGTGAACTAGGCATAAGAAGTACTTACGATATGTCACACTGTGTCATAAACCACATCAACGAATCTGTGAGACCATAAATAAAATGTGGTTTGAGAGAAATTTGGGTGACATATTTTACTAAAAATTTGGATTCTGAACATGTCTGATCAGCTACATCTAATATAAAATATGATTTTTGAGCGAAACATTCCATTAGCCAGGCTAACATATTTAAATTTTATTTATTTGCTATCTGTTTCAATGTAAACATTTTAGTACATATCCAAAGCCCTTTGCAATCTGATCACTCACTTCAAACATTTGATTAGAAGAATTGGATGAGAGGAGACAACCAAAACTGAGGTACAATATTTGAATAGGGCAGATAATACAAATTCATTCTGACAAATTTCCCGCTTAATTCTTGGCCAAAGAATTCCAGAGCTTGGGTCCAAACTCTGTTCAGAATTCCATGAAAAAATCCTGATGTAATATTATTTGTTAGTATTTGTACATTGGTGCTGCTTTATACTTGATTTTGTTGGCTTATTCATGTTTCATTCCTGAACTCAATTAGCAGAGAATGATTAATCCGGATAATTTCACAGTCTAAACAACATCCATGTTTTGTTTAGAAATCCTCACTTACTAAACCTATTTTACACATCCACTTCACTTAAGCTGTAGACCATTCATGGTTTCCATAACTGAGCAGTGTGATGGGTTAGAGGATGGCTAACACAAATAATGTGTGGTACCACTGAGGTGGAACTTCAAACTATTAGTATTGGATGAAGTGGACAGTGCACATTGTTGGAGCACAGTTACAGTCTGTAGCTCATGTTAACCATCCTCATGGTCAGTTTCTGACCTCAGAGTTACATGTGACTGGATATGTTGGGATGGTGAACCGTTTTCAGCCTGGCTATGACAGTGTGTCAGTATCACTGCTGTAAAGAGCAGTGTTGAGGACAGAGGAACATGAACATTCATTATACAGAATCCTTCACACATAAAGAAGTGGTTCACTCAGCAATCACATTTACATATTTTCCACTTGCATGTCTGAAGTTGCTAATAAACACTAGAATTCAACAGTCACCTAAGTAGACTAGATATTTTCATCAAAATACATCACCAAAACTTCTCTCAGCCTGCTGGAAATGCCTCCAGAGCTCAATTAAGATCTCACAGACTTGTCAATGTATTTGAGGATACAGTATGACTTACAATGTCCAAAAACATACTGTAGCTCATCTCATCTTGTATTAGCCATCCTCTGGCCTTTCATCAGTGGTTAACTTCAGTGGATATGTATGTTTGGGTGTCATAGAATGGTCCTGTGGTCAGAAACAGACCATTGACAAATGAGGTAGAAGGAAGGCTACATGTGGTGGCCCTGTGAGGTAGGTGGAGCTCATAATGTGAACAGTAAGTTGAAATACCTGGATTGTAGGAGTATCTTGCCCTGATAACTTACCCTTTTCAGCACAGTGCAAGTAGACCCTGAAGAGAGACTCAATTTGTTCTCCATTACTGTGTCCATTTGCACATCGACAGCATCTTCTACATCAGTATCTTTCCTGTGTCCTACTTGACTGATAAAACTCATGGGTCAGCAAGCCCTGTCAGTACCCATGAGACATTGCAGATATTTATACATATGTCAAGGTGCAGGTCTGCTTGAATAGGATTATGAATTATGGGAATATTTGAAAATGTTCTTAGATCATTTAAGGTTATTTTTGCTGGCAATTAATTGTCATAACAGTGTAACATCAACAGGCAGCAAAAGCAGAATCTTTTATATTAAACGTCATTCTGTGACTCAATGTACTCCGTGTTTAAATATTAGCTTTATGATACACTTACATCTGATGCTCATGCTTTGTAATATTGTAATTCAAGACTCAAAGAATCTTTGTTGTAGAGACACATTCTTTGTTGTTTACCACCCCTGGTTAGGAATGAACTGGCCCGGGACATCACAGATGCCACATGCCAGGGTCTGCTCTATAAAATCTTTATATGTAAGTGAACACTGCAAAAACTGCAAAACTATCATCATGGGCAAAGGATGTGATTTGACTGAGATGATAATAGGGTACTGGGTGATGGCTGGTAGCATCTTGGGAACTGCCAAGTTTGTTGGATGTTCTAGAGTCACCACAATGAAGGTGTACTGAGAGCCTCCCAACACATAACAGAGGGGCCACATGGACCACTGATGCTACTGGGGAACAAGGACTCCATCAAGTGGTGAAGATCAATCAGTGCACCACAGTCGATCAATTAACCTCGATAATGAATACAGGAACAATGAGGAAGTGTCAGGGATCACAACAGAGTGAACATTATTCTCTCTGGGCCTGTGTTCACAATTTCATTCCAAAAGCTAAACTGACACATTTTATACTCATTACATGTGACATTTTAAGCCATTTTTTATTTAATGTTGATCAATATAAAAATTAGAATCTCAACTTATTAAACATTTAAATTGAAGTTTGAGTAAATTATTATTTAAATAGTATCAACATTAAAACAACAAGAAAAAGCTGAAATATGACACTTTACATGTAATAAATATAAAATATGTGAGTTTACTTTTTGGCATTAAACACAAATGTTTCATGATATTGTCATATTTGGAGATGTATACAGGGTTTAGAGATGCATAGATGTTTTCAGTATTCAAATTTTTAAAAATATTTTTTAGATTTTTAGACTTTACTTGAATCTTTACTTCACTGCATTTAATGTTTTTAATTTGATTAATGTTCCATATAAAAATCATATATACATTTATGAGATTTGGATAGCAAGTATTGTATTTGTATTGAAGACACTGCGTTACTACCAGTGTAGACTCAGAACGGCTTGGTTTGTATCTTAATGATTGAAATAAACATAATTTGAAAAACTCAGTATAGTTTAAGAGTATAGTTCAAAAATTTTAATTGTTCACAATGTCAATATATAGTTAAAATTTGACTTTCAAGTGCAGTCAAGTCAGTGATACATACATCACATCACCATCTAAATCTTTTCAGTATGTTACAGAAAAACAGGCTCAGAGAATGCAGCGATTAACCATGTCTTGTTTACACACATTTACACACACATTTCTCTTCTGTAAGTTTATCACAGTAAGGATCTTTATGATTTGCATCCAAATATTAAACTGTACAACATGCTCTATGGCTGCTGATCTTAAATGTAAACTGTAAGATCAGCGTTTTTAAATGAAAAGCAATAGTGACATCAAGTGGTACAGAATAAAATCAAACTCTTGATGACCAGAAAGCCAAAAAGCATCAAAAACACACAGAGACAGTATGTTAATATGTATATCTAAATACATGCTAAATGTCATATTAATTCTAGAGGGCACTACTGCTTCTGGTTTTCTGTTTCTGTGCATTCAGGTCCACAAGCCTGCCCTAATGAACATCAAAGGGAAAGAAACATGTCTCTCCAGCAAACAGTAAAAGGCTCATTTTAAAAGAGCTTCATTTAAATAAATTAAACAGAAAGTCATCCTATAGCTGTCCAGTTAAGGATCCCCAGGAAAGGCATTGTCCCTTAAGTTGGACCTCTAAATAAGTGTATCATACAGTGTAAGAAATCTGAGAATACTTCATAACTTGAGGATTTTGTAAAGCAATCTGCACAGTGCTACCCTGTGATGTATAAACTACTATTATGTGCCATAATAGACCCAGGGCTCAAGTGCAATACATAAGCATTAGCATAATCAGGTAAATCTTTTAATGAATTAAAATAAACTGTTAATTTAAGGGAGAAAATGAGTTGATTTTCTCAATTAAAATCAACATGAATCTGGGCTGAAATATGATATTATTGGCTATTTTTTTTCCTCCAGTCATATACAATGATATTACCAAAAATCTGAAGCTACTTTAGCCCCATTTCACCATTCATCAATGGTCAGGACCACCACAGATATTATTTGTGTGGTGGATCATTCTCAGTACTGTCATGACACTGATGTGGTAATGGTGTGTTAGAGCTGCTGATGTGTTTAAACACCTTAGTGTCATGACTGGAGTGAAAATACTGAGCCAACAGCATCCTGTGAGACTAGATGCTGAATGAAACATACTGTACAACAACACATATGCTACTCTCCCTGACTTCACATCTACAAGGTGTGCTAACAAGGTAGGTGTGTCTAATAGAGTGGACAGTGCGAGGACATAATGTTAATAAATTCCAGCCGCTCTTCTGTATCCAATACAGGTACAGTATTCTGTACCTGCACAACACACTAACACACCACTGCCACATTAGTGTCATTGCAGTGCTTAGAATGAGCCACCTCCACCACCACAAATAATACCTACTCTGTGGTGGTCCTGTGGGGCTTCTGACCATTCAAAAACAAAGAGGGGCTAACAAAGTATAAAGAGAAACAATAGAATATGTTATGTAATTGTACAACTGAAGCATGTATTTAAATAATGAGAAGATCATAAAATAGACAATGAATAGACTACATAGCATCACACACATGAGTAGAACCCAGTTGGACAATGAACACAATACTCATTCACAGTGGCGACTGACCAATAGAAGGCGTCGCCCTCCATGGTGTTTTTTAATTTTCAATTTTTTAAGTAAACATGTTAAAAATAACCTATATCTACATATTTTAAGTATGTATGTGCTGAGCGTGCACAATAACATGTAATAAAAATATATATGTTGGGGGAAATTAGCTTCTTGGTTCATTCTCTCTCTTCTGAGGTGACAGAAATATCACCCAGTCAGAGAATCAACAGTCAATTGTTGAATTGCTGACACAAGATAATTTGCATAGCAACAAAAACATAGCCAATCAGTGTCCTTGAATCTGTTGTCTAAAGGACTTCATTTCAGAGGTTTTAGAAATGTCTGACATTATTAACATGTAATACAGACTCTAGAAATGTCTAATATTTAGTCTTAATCGTGTTTTTGCTTATTTTATTGTATATGTTTCTGAATCAGACTCAGTTGGTAATCTAATGATGCATACTGTAATGTATAATTTTAATTGTTAGTTGGCTGATTTTTGAATGCCAATTAAATAGTTACTGACTTTTTCACAGAGCTGTGCTCTCCTGCAGTTTGTGTTAAATAATATTGGGATGGTTGTGGAAACTGACTGAATATGACTCAAACAGTCCCACCTACAGTATTTGTCACTGCTCATTCATATTTACAGTTAACCTAGATAAGCCTGTTAATTATAATGGCCATGTTTTTAATTTTGTTGTTGATGCTTGCATTGCTTGTAGCAAGGATGCATAAACATGTCATGGCCTATGAACTACAACTGAAGTAAGTGTACATTTGTCTATTTTTTTAACTGAACCATTCCTATAATTCACATTACATTTTATTTCAGTGAAGACTGTATTCTTGTCCTGCAGGCACTACATTTCCTTCAAGAAATCTAGTTGAGAAAACATGGTAACTTCAGAGTAAGAGACTGAATGCCCAAGTCAATCTTTATTAAAATGTAATCAAACAAAAACTGCACAGGAACTGTTTAAAGTCCAAGTGAATCAGACAGGTTCACAAACATGCAGACATTTTGGTCTCCTTCTCTATATTTAGACACAGCATATAAGTCCAGCATCATCAATATCACCAATGAACAACATCTCAGCAAATACTGTCAGCACCTGTCTAAATGCATCAGGTCCCCTGAGCTTATCTGTTCTCTAAAACACATTTACATTAAGAGGAGAAAGACAGCAAAAAATCAAAAATATACACATGGACCAAAACAAGTGAGGTAGCTGTTAACACATTTTTGTGTCCATGTGCAAAAGCACTTCAGGATTAATTCACCCAGAAAACATATTTATTGACAATCAGCAATGACATGTTTTTATATCTTTAGTTTAGAACCACATCTACACATCATCTACATGGCTAACACTGCTACAAACAGTGAAATTCAATAGTCACTAAACAGCACAGTGAATTCTGTCAAAATTTTATCACATTTCTTTGTATTTATGACACAAGGGCTTTAAGAAATCAGAAAAACTTGTGTTAGCTGAATGATGAGTTTACCTTCTTAGATATTTGACTCAGAGTAGGCAGAATCAATTTTAGTGATGGTGACAGTGATAAACATGAAGGAATCTGATCCAAGATAACTCTACCAGCCCTGCTGCTGTCTGAAGTGTCTGTCTATAGTAATGAGTTTTTTTTTTTCAAATTAATGTTTCGCAGTAAGTCAGACTGTGTCCCACTAGTCTATGAGAGCTACATTAAGATCTGGATGGAGTATGAGTTGGGTATAGAGACGATTTGTTGATGTATTATTTCAAAAACAACAGCATTATTTAAGTGACTATTAATCAAGCTCCAGTTCTAAACTAAAGAAGTAAAATTTGGACTCCATACATGTCTTTGTTAAATGTCGAAAAAGTGGAAAGTTTGTGTAAATCTGATTTTTGGGTGAATCATTCCTTTACCCTTTCAAATAAATTAAGTAAACAAACTGTAAAGTGGCAAACAATTTTCCAATAAACAAACAAAAATCTCATTCTTTTTTCTTTTTGTTATCCAAAGTGATGTGTGACTTACATATGTCTACTGATTTTTTATGTAATCTTGATAATGGTAAAATATGTTTCTAAGAGGACTTTTTTTGTTGTACATCTGTGTCATTATTCTATTCAAATAAATACATTTTAGGTGAAAACCTAATCTCACAAATCTATCATAAAACAATGTCTCAGGCATCAAGCAGTGTATTCATAACCATTTAATAACTTTTCTGAGGTAGCTTTTACAGGCATTTAATGTCTGTTTCCTATCATCACCACTGAAATAATTGTCTATAGAAAGAAGCATTTCATATCAAACCCCCTATAAATGACTCTGTTCATCCTTATTTATGCAGAAGTATCAGTGGAACAATCCAGGACAGGAGGTACATAATACTTCAATCAGTTAGACTTTATCCATGCAAGTCATTACTACACAGGCCACCATTCACTGAACTACCATAACAACCACTAATACTGCTACTATCACTGCAACCACAGGAAAATAATTATATTATATATTACTTTCACTGGGTAAACTGGTGAAATAAAGGACTATGCCACTGCATTGCTGCCAGAAAACCAATACATGTTGAATTTTGCTGACTACTAACTGTACAGGCTAAATCAATGCCATGACATATGAGCCAAGAAATAAATGAACATTTAGAGTTTATAAAATCACACTTTTGAAGAATGGACACTCATAAATAAATAAGGACTTTATACAACTAATTTTCTCCATTTTACAAATGTGTTACTGAGGATTTACAGCCATATTACCATCACCATCAGAATGACACCTTGTATGACTTTTTTAATGCCAGCTGGATTGACTGAAAATACAAACAATCCAAAATTAATGTAAATATTTTTTTTTACACTGACATTCATTGTAATATGTTTTTTCCTTATTTTGTAAAATGACCATTTTGCAGTACAAGGGTTTTTTGACAGGGGAAACACATGAAAGTGTTTTCAGGTTTCAAAAAAAGTTAATCCACTTCATTATGCTACTTAAAAATCAAGCACTACTGTATAACAACAAATGAAAATTGGGAATCAGTCAAGGTTGATTCTATGAGTTATGCAGAATAGCCAATGTAACACAGAGGTCTAATGCTACACAGCAGTGTCTGAGATTACACTGTACAGATACAAAATTTACAAAAATCTGCATAATCCTGTGAGCTCTATAACAATGACTACAGCATATTTCAATATTAAACAAATATAAAATTTAGTCCATAATGACTATATTTTGTCCACAACCTCTCATTAAACAAATGTAGGAAAGCGTGCTCTGTGAATAATTCATTCATTCTGAACAATTAACATCCTTTTCATAATAATAGTGTCAATATTGAAAAAGGAGATGTTAATTAGTTAATTGTAACACAAGCTCCTGATTTTGTTTTTGGTGCTAATTCAGCAGCTGTGTGCAGTAATTATAACTCTATCACTATTATATTGAATGAGCAAATTAAGTAGGGGTTAAACGATTACTTGAGTAATTCGAGTTACTCAATTACAAAAAGTGATCGAGTAATTTTCTGTGTCTCGAGTAATCGTTTATTTAATTTAAAAACTCACGAGCACAGTATTTCGACACTGACGACTTTTAATGTGGCACACCACGCTTACGTCACCCATGCACAGGAAGGAGGAGGCTTCGCTGAGATTCTTAGTTGAGAAGCGGGAATATGAAAAGAAAAAAAAGAAAAAAAGAAGTGGGAATATGGAAGCGACGAGAGAAAAGGGGTCTTAATAAAAAGTGTTTTAAGACATTAAAACGGCAAGATATCCATTCAAGGTCTTAAACTAAATTTATTAAAGTCTCAAATTTGTACTTTTAATTCCAAAAAAGCATTGTCTAATCGGACATTAATTTTGCTAACTTCTGCTAACGTCGACTAAATGCATCAGTGTAAATGTAGTTCTGTTCACTCTGTTTCTCGGGCGGACTACCGCTGTGGGAACTACAAAGCCTATGATAACCTCATAACAGAATAAACTAGTTCGCTCACTGCGTTTTACGGGAACTCCCCATTCCACCTTAAATATGCGGTCAGATAAGTTCTCCCGATGACAGTTTCACCAATGCAAACGCTGTGTTGTTAAGGTAGAACGGAGAGTTCCAATCAGACACTTCAGCTAACGCAGGGACTGTTTTTCAGCTTAACTACTCATTGCGAGCAAACTAGTGAATAAGCCGTTTTGTGTAACATTAACTAGTGTTTCTCTAACTTACATATTGTGAGTTAAGTGTCAGAAAGCTATTTTTGGGCCACACAGTTAGCATGGGTAGCTAATTGTTGGCTAGCTAACTACATTGTTTTTTTAAGCTAAAACAGCCAGTTACAGGGTTGCCAGATCTCAATAAACTCTCCAGGAATATGCCTGACAAAAGGCTGCTATTCACAAGCTGAAACTCACCTAAAATGTAAAATACAGGTGTAGAACTCTAAATTTTCTTTTAATTGTACTTTGTTCTTCAATTCCTTTACTGTTTTATAGTTTAAGGATTTCATATTTATTTTATTGTTGAAGTTGTTATTATTACTAGTATAGTATTTTAAATTAATACTCGTTTATTACTAACATCAGTATAAATTGTACTTCCACCACTGTTGTCTTCCGTGGGTGTTCAGGTCTTTTTGCATTGATGAGTTCACCGGTGCTTTCTTTCTTTCCCAGGATGTACCAAAATACTGATTTTGCCACTCCTAATATTGTAGCAATTTCTCAGATGGGTTTTTTCTGTTTTTGCAGCTTATGGGTGGCTTGTTTCACCTCTCTATATAGAATTAGAATGTTTTTGGCAATTTGTCATGTTGGTCTTAAATTTCACTGAGAATGGTCTTAAAAGGTCTTTATAAGGTCTTAAATTTAACTCACTGAAACGTTCCTTCATTGCAGTCAAATTAAGTTAAAAGGAACACACACACACACGCAGAGGCCTTTTCCTTGATTCTCCTGGAGCTATTGGTTTAAACCACTTGCAGCAGAAATGTGTGAAACTGTTCAGAACCTAAGATGCACAACCTAAAGCCAATGTTTATGCCTTTTTTATTGATTATTATTTTATTGATTATTGATACAAGTCTTAAGTTTCAAATCTTAAGTTGAAAGTAAATTAATTTGTTTTTTACTTGTGGTAATTATTTCTATTTTGTGTTTTATTTATTTCTATTTGTGTTTGCAATTTGGACATGAATGTTGTGAATTTAAAAATATAACCTATGTAAAAAAGGAAACCAATTGGTAATTTATTATTAAGTGAAATGTCTTGTTTTCTCTTGTGTATTTTTTTTTTTGCACTTTAACAAAGCAAATATGTTTATCCGATTACTCGATTACTCGAATCGATTTTTCAGTAGAGTACTCGATTACTAAAATAATCGATAGCTGCAGCCCTAAAATTAAGCATTGATTAAAAATGACACATAAATCAGCTAAGACAACAGCAGTCTGATCTGAGGTAGGTTCTGAATGAGGTAAGGTTATTTCATATGGGTAAGGGCAACATGTTCATGAAGAAGGCCTTCTTTGGTATAAACTTGGAGGGAAATTGCTGAAATATCCATTACCTCCTTAGTTATTTCCCTGTCAACAACTATTCCAGCTGTATAGCCATTATTTAATTTTGGGGATTTCTATGGCTGTAAAAAACAAGAACAATTCACTCTCTACTCAACTGAGAAATAAAAAAACGGAATCTTCTCAGAATTATCTCTGATTCTGTCTTTTGAACATGACCCGTTCATCACCATAACCCCACCCATGGGTGGTTCTAGCCTGTTTGGTGCCCTGGAGGAACAATCTCTCATAGATGTATCACAAGAGTATCCTTCAAGAACTTCTTTATATTAATCTATTCTGCTGAATCGCAGCTCATGCAAAGTTACAAAAATCGAGAGGTGCACGACAGTGTGTATGGGCGGAGCTATTGCGATTGCATAATTTTTGTCATGCGCATCCCGTGCAAGTTGTGATGCCTGAAGCATAAACTTAGCTTAAACCATGGCAATCATCCCAAGGACACTTCATACAACCTTGCGGGGGCGGGGCCAGTCGATCGCGCTGCCCCTGACAACATGCTGTTGCTGCCCATATCTGAAATGGCTGCTGATTCCACGTCTCACATTAAGGTCTTAAAGCTGAACAAAGAAAATAAAGACAACAAAAATTCTAGCCTGTTTATACACAAACCCTTTGTGTGAAAAAAAAAACATTATTTATCCATAACTGTCTCATTAATTGACAGCATCAATAAATATATTTTAATAGAAATTAGATAGAAAATGTGTTTTTTCTATAGAGCTAAGTTTATGGTCTTAGAAGACTACAATAATTTTCTGCACTTAATGAGGTAGACGTAATACTGAGCAGGTAGGATAGAAAAGTTCCCTGAGACAGAAACTTTACAGAAGAGAAAAATTTGACTCCCCAATTACATACACTACCAGTCAAAAGTTTTAGAACAGTTTGAGAACATTTCAGGTATGTGAATAGTGTGTCAGGGGTTCATCCTACAGTAAGATAATGACCCAAAACATCAGTCCAAGCTCTGTCAGAACTACCTCAGGAAAAAACAACAAGATGGTCAGCTCGAAAACATGGAGTGGAGCACAGTCTCCAGACTTAAACCCCATCCAGCTGATTTGGGATGAAGTGAAAAGCAAAGCAAACCTACAAGAGCCAACATTTATGTGACGTTCTGCAGCAGATTAGTGAAGAACTGTCTGAAGAATGTTTGATGTCTGTTGTAGAAAGAATGTCACGAGTGTGTTCAGCTGTTATATCTGACAAAGGTGCTGCTTTGTGTCCAAAGTTTAGACACATTTTGGTCTATAAACTGATTCACTGAGTTCTTATTTAACTCATATACTTATAGTTCAGAGTGCAATGACACATTAAACTCAATCATTTTACATACAAACACTGGACAAACTTTGACCGGTAGTGTATGGACTAAGTCTCAGGTTAAACTTGTAAAACAGATAACAAAATCAAAGGCTCTATTTCCAGGCTGGGCTGTCCTTCTGTCTTTTCTTCATACTGACTGAGAAGGAAGCCACATGAAAAAGCCAAGAAGAGAAAAAACTTCAAAATTTTAAAATGCGATTGTTGCCAAAGTCTACCACAACAATCAGCCCATCATGTGTTACTGCAACACCAGACGGACAGTCCATCTGACCTGACCCATCCCCCTGACTGCCAAATTTGCATAGAAAGGTTCCATCTGGCTGAAAGATTTGCAGACGATGGTTCCGAGAGTCGGCCACAATGATGCGGTTTTCTCGGTCTACAGCTACACCTTGCGGACGCATGAACTGCCCATTGCCAGTTCCTTCTGTTCCTAGAAAGCATGCTGACTTGCAGTTGGGCTGGATAACCAGCAGACGATGATTGTTGAAGTCAGTAACAACCAGATGATCCTCGCGAGTGAAAGCAACTCCACGTGGGGAGTCAAAATGTTTCCAAAGTGCCCCCTCGAAGCCGTACTTATTGAGAAATGAGCCATCTGGCCCAAAGAGCTGGACCCGATGGTTGCGAGTGTCAGACACAAGAATCTGTCCAGAAGAGCTGACCGCCACATCCCAAGGGTAGTTGAACTGTCCATTCTTTGAGCCCTTCTCTCCAAAGGTAAGCAGGAACTGGCCATGGAAGGTAAAGATCTGGATGCGGTGGTTGTCTTTGTCTGCCACTACTATTCGCCGCTGGAGGTCACATGCCACGCCAGCTGGCCGGTCAAACTGGCCAGGCTGTGAGCCCAGGCTGCCAAAGGCATGCTGGAAGTTTCCAGTTGGTCCAAACACTTGCACACGGTTGTTGCTGCGGTCAGCCACGATAACAAATCCCTCTGAGTCCACTGAGACACCCCATGGCCGGCATAGTTTCCCCTCTGCTTCACCCACACTACCAAAAGTGGCCACAGGTAACCCTGACTGAACAAATTTGCAGATGGCCTTCACTTGCACAGGGAACGGACTGCCCTCCACATGCCTGTTACCCACCAGCACTGACACCAGGCTCTCACCCTCTGTCAGCACCACATAACTAAAAGTGTATGTTCCATTGCCATGATCCAACACATCTGCTGTAGAAACGCTGTGATTGGGCTGCAGGACCACAGCTGATACAAGGTCTCCTCCCTCCTGCCGCTGCTGGCCCTCATAGTCTTTTGCTGTAAGGATGAAGGAGGTGCGTTTGCTGCACACAGCTTCCTGGAGACCTTTGCCCTGAGCAATACAGAGTGGTGCAAACGCTCCTGTGTTGAGCTGGCCCAGCGAGCGCAAGGCCTGGAGCAGCCCCTTGTCCGGGCCTGTAAACATAAACTGCTCAACGTCTTGTGGCCGCAGCAGAGATTGCAGTACTTGTGTGGTTTGAGTCTGTACAAGCATGTGTTCTTGTGCCAGCAGCAGCTCCATTGCAGCACTTCCTCCTCTGAAGCCTGTGTTGAGGAGCCGCATCACTGCAGAAACTTTGGAATCAAGTTTGCAGAGATGCTGCTCCAGCCGCTCCTCCTGCAGGGACAGAGCCATGGCTTTAACCTGACGGGTCTTCTCAACCTGAACAGAGGAGATCAGTTGGATGGAGAAAGATGTGCAAAATAGAGTGATTGGATGAGTGAAAGAATAGAGACATCTGTGGAGATTAAATAAGAGAAAAGCAGATATGTAAAGAATGTGGTGGAGGGTTTTTAAGATAGACAAGACAAGAGTAAACACTTAGGTGATACCTCAAATGATCTACATTAGCCTCAAGGCTCTACTGCAACACTACATAGATAAACTTCAGGCTCTGAAGGAAAGTAGAGAGCTTGGCCAAAGGCAGATTTGAACAGGTGGACCTAAATGCCAGGAATAACAAAAAATGACCAACCACATATATGCATGGACTCAAACTCACCTTCCAGAGCAGCTCAGACTCTCTCTCCTCCAGAGCTTTTTTATGGCAAAAGATGACAGCTTTGACTTCCATCTGAACCTTCTTTGCTTTCATCTCCACCTTCTCCGCTAGCGCCTGGGCTTCCTCTATGCTCAGCTGATCACACAGAGAAACATGCTTTCATATTAGACAACCTCAATATATGACCAACATAATATTAAATAACGGGCTCCGAGTGGCTCAGCAGGCTAAGACGCTGACACTATGACCCGAGGATCGCGAGTTCGAATCCCAGTCATGCTGTTTGCCTTCAACAGCCGGGGCTCTCTCTGGGCGGGTAGATGGCGCTCTCACTCTCTCTATCACTCACACATTGCAATGTGCGCTGGCTCAGCTATCTACTGATTGGTCCAATCGGAGCTGGGGACCCTGTGTGCCTTCCTCAGAGCACGTTAGGCTCTCCAGTGACGGTGTATCAGCGGTGGTTCAAAAAAGAGGTGGTGGCTGCATCACACGCAATGGAGGAGACTTGTGCTTGCCTGCACCCTCCTAGAGTCAGGGACATTGCAAAGTGATGGGGAGAGGCCTAATGGAGGGGATGGGCTAATTGGTTACCACTACATTGGGAAGGGGATCAAAATTTACAATAAAAAAAACCCCAAAAAACAACAACATAATATTACATATAATGTGCTGATCATCTCCTTTTTAATAGGGAAACCTTGTCACACTGAGGAATCCAACATGAGGCAAACCTATATTTAATATGACAGCAAGTAGGCCAAACTAGTAAGTATCTCGAGGTCTTGTTCACACGTGAGGGTAAGAGGGAGCGAGAGATCGACAGGCAGATCGGTGCAGCATCCACAGTGATGCAGGCTCTGTGTTGGTCTGTGTTAGTAAAGAGAGAGCTGAGCCAGAAAGCAAAGCTCTGTTTACCAGTCGGTCTAAGTTTTAACCCTCGCCTGGTCATGAGCTATGGGTAGTGACCGAAAGAATGAGATCACATATACAAGAGGCTGAAATGAGCTTTCTTCATAGGGTGTCCAGGCTCTCCTGGATGCCTCCCTGGTGAGGTGTTCTAGGCATTTCCAGATGGGTAGAGACCTTGTTGAAGACCCAGGAGAGGTTATATCTCACAGCTGCCCTGGGAATCCTCCCATATGAGCTAGAAGAGGTGGCTGGCGAGGTCTACTTTGCGTGGATTGTTACGCGACTCTGATACGGATAAGTGGAAGATGGATGGATGAATTATATGAAGAATTAGGAGGTCATTAGAGGTAAATAAGAAAAAAAATGGGAATCCAGAGCAATAACATTTATATTATTTAAGACTATGAGGTTCTGCAGTTTTTGTCCAATATGACTAGTCATTTGAAAAAAAAAAGCCTATACATTTCATGTCTTTTGAGTAGAACAAGGTATTACTGTCATGTTACTGCAATATTACTACGTTACTGTGCTTTTCAGCAAATTCAAGATATGATATATAATATACTTACACAACACAAATCACTTGATCAAATAAATCATTTATTTGTGGTCACCTGAAATGGGTGGAATACAGTAAGTATTAAAGCAGTGGTTCTCAATCCTTATCCTGGAGCACCACCTGTGAAGGGCATTCAGGGCAATGGTGCTCTGTGACTGCAGAACCTTTCTATTAAAAGATAGTGATTTTCCTATGTAATTCACTCTGAATAGATGTATATGTACAAAGTAGACAAAAACAAATAGAGGTACAGTAGATAATACACTGATCTGCAGATAAATTGAGTTACTGAATTAACCTGATCTTAAACGTAAACAGGCTCAGACAGGCACACATATCAGTTCGGCTCAACCATTAAATTTATACACATTATGCTTAGCTGTGGGTCAAAGGTTATCTGAAGCAGCTGAGTATTTGACCTGTGACATATACATGCAAAGAAGATTCAGGCAAATTAGAGAACAGCCCCTTGGGTCTTATTTCAGCACAGCCATTTAATAGTTCTCCCAGAGGACGGCTAAACACAAGTGAAAACATGGCACTGAATGTATTGCTTTATTAAAGGCAGGCATCGCTAAATGTTCTATTAGCATAATATTACTGTCAGTAAAGTGTGAGCCACTGAGTATATACACACATTTCCATGTGGATGATGTAATTACAGTCAACTGAAATAGTGTATTTACAGCCATTTCTTACTGTTTTATACAGACACACACACACACAGACACACAAAATTATCATTACAACATATCCTGCTGCTTCAAGACACCAAGTGTAGATAATATAGATATAAACACAAAGATCACTCCTCCTCATAAGCTCAGCCCAAACAAGGTCAGCAGAGGTTATGGACATGTTTAGACATAAAGCACTGAGGGACATTTAACCCTTTAAACAGAGAGTTTAAAAGCAAAACGGGGGAGGGGGGAAGCATCTGTCCTCTGCCATCCTCTTAAAGCCTCAGCCTGCTTCTGAATGCCTCCTCCTCCCCCCAGCAGACTGGACCTTTCTGACAGTCTAAGAGAGAAGGCCTTAAAGCCATAAATGTACACTGTAAAAATGTTGAGAGAACTCAACATTTCAAGGCAATGCAATTTGCTGCATAGCTGCTTTTGTAGACACTTGTAAGCAGTGCTGGGTAGCAGGAGGAGACGATGCAGTGGGATTCACAAACTAATGTGATTTCATTGTACAAACAAAAACACTGTGGCTAGAAAACAAAGTGTGGCTTGACCAGACAAAGTTCAAAGTAATAAAGACACTGTGAAGATGAGGATGACAGGGTAGAGACATACACACATAATGAAGGAGAAAGGACTGAAACACAGGGAGGCTTATAAAGCATGCTTAATCAAGACTTGGACAGGGAGAGGGCCGTGAACTAGCGGGAGATCAAGCACTGATAACATGACGGGGGAGGAGACCTGACGTGACTGACAACAAAAACGTACAGGCAGAGACAAACAGGCAGGGGGGCGTGGCCAGAGATGCAGCATCAGGTGGGAGGGTCACAACACCGTCACTGAGGTTCATTAGTTTAACTTAGATTTGTTTTTCAGCCAACACGAGGTTTACAAAATAATGTATATAAGAAAAGTAAGGAGAATTTTACCTTATATTACATTTGACATCTACTCTTTTCAAAATCAACTTTCAGCCTAAATACAGTACAAGTTCATACGTTGTGTGTGTGTCCAGATGGGGAATCACGTAGAGAGCAGCTGTGTT
>BRDA01057827.1:0-31985 GCA_036984385.1 Crenuchus spilurus
AAAATATTAGATGTTGGCACCTCCACATCATTGCATTCAGTTTTAATTCACAATTTGTTTAGTGTCCCAACTTTTTTGGAATCCGGTTTGTATAATCAAAATCCCATTATGGATCTCCATAACCCCCATATATTAATGTGTGAGACAAATCCAGCATTTCTTGCTTAAAAAAGCCTGTTCTTGGATAACGTTTAAAACCCAGTGCACTCACAATCACAATATGAACCTAGTTTACAACATCTAAACCAATTTTTTTTTTTTCATTTTTAGGTTTCACATAACTAATATTTGACCCCATGGTTCAAAAGGCAATACTTCAATGGTTAAAAGTGAGAGCAGAAGCAAACTTACGACACAGTCAAAACAACATGCAGCAATGAAAACACACAGAACACAGGAATGACAACAATTTTAACAAAGAACCAGGACTTGGAGGAGGGAGGCTTCAAACAAATACTGTGTGTACTGAGCTCAACCCAGGCGTGGAAACCATTGAATTATTGCCTTTTGAACCATGGGGTCAAATATTAGTTATGTGAAACCTAAAGATGAAAAAAAAAATTTGTTTAGATGTTGTTGACCTCTAAAGTGTAATCTATAGTTTTGGAGTCAGCTAGTCTTGACCTCCAATGTCATAAAGTATGTGTGTAAAGCCATGAAGTTAGGAGCAGGACAGCAGGCCTGAACTCCAATGACCTGTCTTATGCACATATGAAAAAAAGGTTTCTAACAAGTAGATATCACGTAAGTATTTACTTACCAAATAAAGTTGTAAACAGTTTATGTAACATAGCTGGCATAGACAAACAAGAGAAAATGGTGAACAGGATGTTGCCGGTTGCGCGGTGCATTCTGGGATTTGTGAAAGGGGCGAATGGCTAGATATAAAACGAGCCACATAATTTCCCCTCTCACTCACAAGCCTGCAGATTTGTTATGGCAAGCCTGCAGATTTTCTGATGTGCAAGACTGTAAGCTTGCAAGTAACACTGTAATTAGTTTTAGCTACTTAATTTAAATAACATGGTGATATTTAGGAGAAATATGTACGCTGAATATATACACTGACTGAAATGACTGTGAGCTGATGTTAAAAGTCGATGTTTCGAGTCATGAGTCAGACCCATCACCTGACTAGAACAGTTGTGTTTGAGTTAGTGCTGTGCGATAAAATTATATAGATTTTTTTCATGATAAGTTTTCCCTCGATGACGATGATAAGCTGGGACAATAGAATTCAATAAGCATTAACGTTTGTTTCCATTGACAGTGAGTTCAGAAGTTTAGTACTGCTGCTTGTTAGATGCACCTCACCAGCACCGCCAAAATGCGTGAGGTAGCTGTGTGCTCCTGTTTGTGTGAGGAGAAGGGGAGCTCTGTGTGTGTGTGTATGTGTGTGTCAGCCGAAGTGTTAGCCTGTTAACAACAGGATAGAGAGCCAGGCTATTTTGGTGTGGGTGCGGTCGACAGCAATCATTGTAAGTTTCAACAATAAAGCGACGGCTGTAAGCGTCTTTCTCGTCCATCCTTTCAGCGTGTCCAGTCGGATGTTACAATATTATGTTTTGGCAGTAAACATTGTAAGGGGAGATTTTCTTGATAAAGTAAATGAGCCGTGTAACTGATGCATGTTTTAGATGAGAACCCACGAATCAATGTGTTAGTTTTTAACCTTTTATTCTCTCAGAAAACCAGGAAAAACAAAATAACAGACGTAAATTTTATATCTAAGTGTGTTCGTATGAATCTTTTTCCACAGCACAGTCAGAAACCGTGCAGCTCCTCCCTCTTTCCATAACAAAACAAAAAAGGTACCTAAACACTAACGTCAAGCAATATTATCCGGACACACGCACAACTTCAAGTAACAGTGTCCCATTTAAATCTACTACTGTGTAAACATAAAATAATATGCAATAAATAAAACATTTAACTAAAATAAGATAACTGGCAATGTTTAAAGCCTTAAAGAGGCATTTGGCTCCTACAAACATTTTAATATTGTAAATAGTAACATTGTATGTATTTAGTCTGATGTTTTTAGAAAGATGTCGTTTAAAACTATGACAGTGTTAGAAAATTTTATATAGTGATCACTGATGATTATCGAGACTGATCAATACAGAAAAAATTGTGATAAAATTTTTGGCCATATCGCTCAGCTCTAGTTTGAGTGCCAGATCGTATGTTTGAAAAAAGAATGAATAGCAAACTCTCCACCATACTGAACAGCCCAAATTTAAATGAATACATCCTGTCAGGAACAGCTTTAATAAAACACATAGACTTTGGAACTTGTCACAAAAGCCATAGGGCAGTTTTCAAAAACACCATTTGTTTCTCCCATGGACAAAAACAGATTATGCCTAGGCCTGGCCTGGGTGCCCATACTGAAATATAAATTGGAGACACATCCTCAAAGATTTAATCCAAAACTATTTCAAACAGGCACCAAGTTTGTGCACCTTTAAGTTCAGCTGTATGTTAACGGCAGCCTTGACAGCGGTGCGGCAAATAATCTTGGTATGGGTCAAATCATTTACAAGTAAATGAGAGGAGCACAGCTGTTGTCTAATGAGTGTGTTTGTTAATGAGTGATGCTGGCAGTCTGTCTGACCTGCAAGTGTTTGTAAGGAGATAAATGACCTGACAGCAACAGGCCTGTGTACAGAACACTCATAAACACATGCACTCTTAAGGGTTCATAGATAAGTGTATCTTGCTGATGCTTTGATGTGCACATCTCAAAAAAAAATCTCAACCCCACATTATGTGAATCTGTGACGGGGAATTTTAAAAATACGTGCACAAAAAGCTCAGTGTAAAAGCCAGAAAAACACACATTGCATAAAGTGGGACAGTTACCTATAGTGAGGGATTATGTTCCTCCTGATCAGACAAAAAGCCAGATAGAAAACTGTAATGGAACACAAATGTATTAAAATGATTGTCCTACCTGACATCTGTAAGCTGCAAGTATCACTGCTTCTAACTAACTAACTAACTAACTAACACACACACACAATCCTCAGCCTCTTCAATAAAGCAGTGGTCGTCTTAGAGGTGTGTTTGGGGTCATTATCATGCTGGAACACTGCCCTGCGACTCAGTTTCTGGAGGGAGGGGATCATGCTGTGCTTCATTATTTCACAGTACATATTGGTACATACATTTCAAGTCCCCAACACCTGCTGCACTCATGCAGCCCCAGACCATGGAATTCCCACCACCATGCTTGACTGTAGGCATGACACACTTATCTTTGTACTCCTCACCTGATTGCCGCCACACATGCTTGAGACCATCTGAACCAAACTAATTAATCTTGGTCTCGTCAGACCACAGGACATTGTTCCAGTAATCCATGTCCTTTGTTGACATGTCTTCAGCAAACTGTTTGTGGGCTTTCTTGTGTACAGACTTCAGAAGAGGCTTCCTTCTGGGGTGACAGCCATGCAATTTGATGTAGTGTTTGGCATTTGGTCTGAGCACGGACAGGCTGACCCCCACCTCTTAAATCTCTGCAGCAATGCTGACAGCACTCCTGTGTCTATCTTTCAAAGACAGCATTTGGATGTGACGCTGAGCACGTGCACTCAGCTTCTTTAGACGACCAACACAAGGTCTGTTCTGAGTGGACCCTGCTCTTTTAAAATGCTGGATGATATTGGCCACTCAGTTTCAGGGTGATGGCAATCTTCTTGTAGCCTTGGCCATCTTCATGTAGCACAACAATTTGTCTTTTAAGATCCTCAGATCCTCGTGATTACTTTTCATTGTGTCAACACTGGGTTAAATATCACTAAGAACAGTATTGCTTATTCCTTTGCAAACCACAGCCAAAGAACAGCCATGAAGAGCTGTATTTTCCTGTAATCGTTTTACATCATCTTACGTTTTTTTTTTGTACATAAAGTGGATGGAAACATGAAATAGTTCTCTTAAATTCTAAGATGAACATATATTTACTATGAGACCTAAAAAGCTTGAGCAGAACTATTACAAAATTTAAAATGGAGCAGTTTGAGGATTAGTGGGCAGAACAGGTGCCACAATAATACCATTAATGCAGTTGCAAGAAAAAGTATGTGAACCCTTTGGGGTTACTTGGATTTTTGCATAAAGTGGTCATTAAATGTGTTGATCCTCATCTGAGTCACAACAATAGAAAAACACAGTCCGCTTAAACTAACAATGCATAAAATTATATATTTTTTAGGTTTTTGTTGAACACATGTAAACATTCACAGTACCAGCAGGAAGAAGTATGTGAACCTTTAGGCTAATTACTTCTCCAAGAGATAATTGTAGTCAGAAGTCAGCCAGCATGGAGCCAATCAGTGTGGTAATATTGGATATGTTGGGTATAGCTGCCCTGCCCTATAAAAAACACACACCTGTTTTGAGTTTGCTGTTCTCAAGAAGCATTGCCTGATGAAGTTGTAAAGGATTACAAAAGTATCTCTTAAAGCCTTGATGTTCATGTGTCCACAATAATACAGACTGTCTACAAACTGAGAAAGTTCAAGACTGTTGCTCCTTTCCCAAGTCATGGTTGTCCTGTAAATGATGAATGCTCAATGAGGTGAAGAAGAATCTTAGTGTGTCAGCTAAAGACTTACAGAAATCTCTGGCACAGGCTAACATCTTTGTTGACAAATTTGCAATACGAAAAACATTAAACGAGTGGATTTCGTGGAAGGACACCACGGAGGAAGCCACTGCTGTTTATAAAAAACATTGCTACACATTTGAAGTTTGCAAAAGAGCACCTGGATGTTCCACAGCACTACCATCAAATATTTTGTGGACAGATTAAACCAAAATTGGGTTGTTTAGAAAGATCACACAACGCTATGTGAGGAGAGACAAATAGGCAGAGCACACAATCATCAAAACCTCATCCCAACTGGGAAATATGGTGGAGGGTCATCATAGCTTGGGGCTGCTTTGCTGCCTCAGGGCCTGAATGGATTTCTGTTATGAACAGAAAAATGAATTCCCAAGTCTATCAAGCCATGTTCCAGGAAAACGTAAGACCATCTGTCTGCCAACTGAAGCTCAACAGAGGATGGGTGATACAACATGACAAAAGCCCAAAACACAGAAGTAAATCAACAGAATGGTTTAAACAAAAGAAAATACACCGTCTGGAGTGACCCAGTAAGAGCCCTGACCTCAAACCTATTGAGATGCTGTGGCATAACACAAGAGAGCAATTCACTGCAGACATCCCAAGAATATTGCAGAACTGAAACAGTTTTGTGAAGAGGAATGGTCCAAAATTCTTCCTGACCATTGTGCAGGTTTGATCTGTAACTACAGGAAACATTTGGTTGAAGTTATTGCTGCCAAAGGAGGGTCAACCAGTTATTAAATCCAAAGGATCACATACTTTTTCCACCTTGCACTGTGAATGTTTACATGTTGTGTTCAATAAAAACAAGAGTTTAAGCACACATTCAATGACCTATTTATGCAGAAATCCAAGTAATCCCAAAATGTTCACATACTTTTTATTGCAACGGTATGTCTCCAAAATATTACAGAAACATCTGTAAATTATGGATTGGACCTTGTCCCTCTTGTGGATGCAAGGATGCCTTCACTTATGCAAACAAGTGATTCATATACAATTGGGCAGTGTCTACATAACTGACATATGTCAATGTCTACAGAGGGAAATGGTCTATTCTCCCCTACAGGCTTTTCATAGTTCTGTGTAAACTATGAATACTGGTCATAGTGATGCAATATTGGCACTGACAGACCTGGTCACTAGAAAGGTACCGCATGTCTGGTGGTGTACAGACACCCACAGGTTTCAGATGGCACAGGCTTCTCCTTAGAGAAAAAGTGAGACACCACAACATTTTCTTTGTGTAGATTCTGAAAAACAATTAATTATTGAAAACATCTAAATTCTATCTAATTATTTTTGTGCTTTTTAAAGAATAATATTTATATTGTGAATGAGGTAGCATTTTGGCATTGTTATTGTGTTGGTGTTACTTTACAATATCCATCCATCCATTCATTCATATACCGCTTTATCCGGGACCGGGTCGCGGAGGTAGCAGTCTGAGCAGGGAAACCCAAACCTCCCTCTCCCCAGACACCTCAGCCAGCTCCTTGGGTGGAACACCGAGACGTTCCCAGGCCAGTTGAGAGACATAGTCTCTCCAACGTGTCCTGGGTCTTCCCCGGGGGGACATGCCTGGAACACCTCCCTAGGGAGGCATCCAGGGGGCATCCGAAACAGATGCCCAAGCCACCTCAGCTGGCTCCTCTCTATGTGGAGGAGCAGAGGTTCTACTCCGTAGAGGTTCTACTCCGAGGTTCTACTCTTTGCCTTTTGGCTCCTTCTTTACCACAACGGACCACCACAGCGACCACATTATTGCGGAGGCTGCACCAATCCGTCTGTCAATCTCACACTCCATTCTTCCATCACTCGTGAACATAATCTCGGGATACTTCTCCACCCACCTGGAGAGGGCAAGCTACCCTTTTCTGTCGAAAGCCATGGCCTCGGACTTAGAGGTGCTTATTCTCATCCCAGCTGCTTCACACTCGGCTGCAAACCGCCCCAGTGTATGCTAAAGGTCCCAGTTTGAAGATGCCAAAAGGACATCATCTGCAAATAGCAGAGATGAAATCCTATGGTCTCTAAACAGGACTCCCTCTGGCCCTTGGCTCTGCCTTGAGATCCTGTTCATAAGGGGCAGCCCTGTCAGAGTCCAACATGCACTGGAAATAGTCAAACAATATTTACTGACAAATAATAAGAAATCATAGGGATGTTTGGTCTAAATAGGAACCTAACAAAATAAAACTTTAAGGCTGAATACCGAGCAGTTTTTTTTATTTCTATAAATGATTGTATAATTAGTAGCTTGTTAAATGACTTTTATATTTGTATATAAGACGAATGATAGAAAAATTACATAACAAGACTATTATATTAATATGTATGAAGATGCATGTATGTTACATTATTACTAATATTTAATTAAAAAATGGAACTAAATGATTAAAATGTCTTAAATGAATAATGTAAGTCACATGAATATTTTGTGTATTTAATGTGAATGTCACTGGCTACAGACACTGAAACACTTCACATTTCTTCTGTAATTGTGAGACTGTCCCTAACACTGCAGCTTGCCACTGGCTTCATATTCTGTGGCTACAAACTGAAACTTTGCTGGTGAATCTGTGTTTTACAGTGGTGTGAAAAAGTTTGGGCACCCCTGATAATTTTCATGATTTTCCTTTATAAATCATTGGTTGTTCAGATCAGCAATTTCAGTAAAATATGTCATATAGCAGATGAGCACTGTGATATTTGAGAAGTGAAATGAAGTTTATTGGATTTACAGAAAGTGTGCAATAATTACTTAAACAAAATTACGCAGGTACATAAATTTGGGCACCCCCACAGAAAAATGACATCAATATTTAGTAATTCTTTTGCAGAAATAACAGCCCCTAAACACTTCCTATAGCTCCAAATGAGAGTCTGGATTCCGGTTGAAGGTGTGATGGTTTCCGAGCAAGGTCAGCCCGCTTTAAATCACACCACAGATTTTCAATAATATTCAGGTCTGGGGACTAAGATGGACATTCCAGAATGTTGTACTTCTTCCTCTGCATGAATGCCTAAGTAGATTTTGAGCAGTGTTAGCATACAGTGAGGGAAATAAGTATTTGAACACCCTGCGAATTTGCAAGTACTCCAACTTAGAAATCATGGAGGGGTCTGAAATTTTCATCTTAGCTGCAGGTGGAGGTGGACTTTTTAGAGGTGGACTAACAGGTCTTTGAGGGCCAGAATGTTTGCTGATTGGCAGGTGTTCAAATACTTATTTGCAGCAGTAAGACACAAATAAATTATTTAAAAAATCATACATTGTGATTTCCGGATTTTTTCTTTTAGATTATGTCTCTAACAGTGGACATGCACCTAAGATGAACATTTCAGACCCCTCCATGATTTTTAAGTGGGAGAACTTGCAAATTTGCAGGCTGTTCAAATACTTATTTTCCTCACTGTACCTCAAGGACTCTGTTTGTGGTGTGTGCAGCCTCTCCTTGTTCAAAGTGTGTTGAATAGTTGAACGATGCACAGTGACACCATCTGCAGCAAGATGTTGTAGGTCTTTGGAGCTGATCTGTTGGCTGACTATGACTGTTCTCACCATCCTTCGCCTCTGCCTATCAGAGATTTTTCTTGGCCTGCCACTTCGTGCTTTATCTAGAACTGTGCCTGTGGTCCATTTCCTAATTATGTTCCCCACAGTGGAAACTGACAGTTAAAATCTCTGAGAGAGCTTTTTGTATTCTTCCCCTAAACCAATCTTTGTTTTCAGGTCATTTGAGAGTTGTTTTCAGGCTCCCATGTTGCCACTCTTCAGAGAAGATGCAAAGTGTAGAAAAACTTTCAATTGGCCACCTTAACCCTTTCTCATAATTGGATTCACCTGTGTATGTAGGTCAATGACCTTACAAAAATGGGATTAACAATTAGGTGTTTTTTATTACTAACCATGTAAAGGTGCTTTGTGTCATCAGTTGTAAAAAGCACTTTATCAATAAATTTGATTTGATTTGAAAACAAATTTTGTGTTCCAATAATTAGTGTTAAAGGTTCAAATGAATAAAATGATAAAGGTACCCAAATGTAAGCACCTGCCTAATTTTGCTTAAATAATTATTGCACACTTTCTGTAAATCCTATACTTAACTGAAATTGCTGATCTGAACAATGTATGATTTTTAAAGGAACATCAAAAGACTTTTTCATACCCCTCTATTAACTGGTGATACAAGCACAACCTTCTGAATGTCAAACAAAATATAAAACTAACTTTACTGCAGTAAAACTACACTCTGGTTCACATCTACAGCCGGGAACTGGAAAACGATAACAGCATCATTAAAAACAACATTAGGTATAAATTATTCAGGCTTTTCAATTATTTGGCTGAACATAAAAAGTGTGGTTTTTGCCATTTTCGTCCAAATATTTTTGCTTGCTGAATATTAGGTGCATCCCTAGGACTTGAAGAGGCAGCCTAAAGTTAGTCACAGCCAGTAAAACTTGAATGTCTGTTTTCTCAAAAGACCCATGCTATTGTTGTGGTTTGGGGTTATAGCTGGCATCTTGGTGCTGCCTCAACTTTTGGAGGTCTCCATCATTAATGATGGATAATAGCATTGTCTGCCATTTTACTGTTCCTGTTCTCAGATATGCAGGTGCAGAAGTAATATCAATGCAAAGCCTTTAGCTGTGCATGTATACTAAAAGAGCCAGCTGACTAACTCGAGGACAACTGGGGCATCATCATCATCTGTAAAGCTGCCTTTAAAAGCAGGCAGATTAAAACAATAAGCATCTGTTCATTCATCACATGTTCAGTCTGCTCTGGCAGTGTGGAAAAAAAATCTGCTGAAGTGCAGCGAGTACTGAAATCAATCACTGAGATCACATCCAATATCTGAAACAGTCATTCTCTGTGAAATGTTGACAATAACAGTGAAACTTGTTGAATTAAGATTTAAATTTCATCAGTCTGTACTGACCTTAAAATATTGACAACTGAAAGTCAGCTTTCATTTTGTTAGACACCACTCTTACAATAGTTTTTATTCACTCAGCTTATAAAATTCCCTGACATTTCATGATAAAAGGCAGAAAAGGCTCACAAAACTGGTTAAACACAATGTTAAAATGGTGGCTGAGGGCTTAGCTGAGGGTATTAATAAATATACATGCAAAAATGTCAGTTACAATAATCTTACTATAAAAGTAGGTCAATAAAAAAATGGAAAAAAGACTTGATTCAGTGTGATTCAGTCAGAGTGGGCATTTGTGTCTCTCGACCTCGCAGTGGGAAATGATGTTTGAATTTTAGTCCAAAAGCTGAAAAATAGACCAGAGGATTAAAGACGTTGTTGGGGGATAGGATCTGTTCTGCTCACAGTCACGTGAAGAACAATCTTAATCTGCATGTGGAAACTCTTCCACTAGGGTCTAGCTCTCCCCCTTGCTTTCTCTCTCTCTCTATCCATCCCTCCCTTTCTCTCTCTACATTCTGTGCTTTAAATGACCAGTTTTGTCGCAGTATTTTTTTCCTCATAATACATTTCAACATGTTCTCTGATTTTATATTCCACAGTGTCATTTATTTACTGCCATGCCAGGGAGCCACCATTTTGTAGGCTGAATTCTTTCTTACTCTCTCATTCTGTGGTTCAGTTATGCTGTATGATTTAGTCATTTAGTGTTAATGAATAGAGAGATAGTACATTATAAGTTTGAGCTGGCTTCAGGCCCACACAATTTAAAAAGGTGAAAGAAACACATTTTTGCAGATTATCAGTCAACCTGGGCAATGCATGCCAAATTGAATACATTTTCAAATGTCAAGAGAAAACGCAGTCTAACTTATAACATTACTGTGAGATAAAATTCTACCATTTAAGGTCCATTTGTGTTTTTCCCAGTTTCATTTTTTGTTGATAATTTTAAATGCTATAACTCAGTAAGATATGCTAGATTGAAAAGAAACAGTCAGTTATACAGGCGAATATCCAGTAGTATGTATCATTTGAATATACAGTCATGGCCGAAAGTGTTTCCACCACTGAATTTTTTCCAGAAAATGAAGTATTTCTCCCAGAAAATTATTGCAATTGCACATGTTTTGTTATACACATGCTTATTTCCTTTGTGTGTATTGGAACAACACAAAAACCAGAGGAAAAAAGGCAAATTTGACATAATTTCACACAAAATGGACAAAATTATTGGCATCTTTTCAAAATTGAGGGTAAATAACTTTTTCATGTATGTGATGCTCATTCAAACTCACCTGTGATAAGTAACAGGTGTGGGCAATTTAAAAATTACACCTGAAACCAGGTAAAAAGGAGAGAAGTTGACTCAGTCTTTGCATTGTGTCCGTGTGTGCAACACTAAACATGGAGAACAGAAAGAGGAGAAGAGAACTGTCTGAGGACTTGAGAACCAAAATTGTGGAAAAATATCAACAATCTCAAGGTTACAAGTCCATCTCCAGAGATCTTGATGTTCCTTTGTGCACGGTGCACAACATAATCAAGAAGTTTACATTGAACACCTGTGGAGAGATCTTAAAATTGCTGTTGGGAGAAGGCAAAAAAAAGGAGAGGTCCAAAATTCCATTTGAGAGGTGTAAGAAGCTTGTTGATGGTTATAAGAAGCGATTGATTTCAGTAATTTTTTCCAATGGGTGTGCAACCAAATATTAAGTTGAGGGTGCCAATAATTTTGTCCAGCCCATTTTTGGAGTTTTGTGTGAAATTATGTCAAATGTTCCTTTTTCCCTGTTTTTTGTGTTGTTCCAATACACACAAAGGAAATAAACATGTGTATAACAAAATGTGTAATTGCAATAATTTTCTGGGAGAAATACTTCATTTTCTGGAAAAAATTCAGGGGTGCCAACACTTTCGGCCATGACTGTATATATAAAATATTTACTCGTATTTGAAGGTGAATATAAGTGAATTTTGAGTATCACATTTCTATCCAAAATACGAGCCAGTTCCAATCATTTGTATGTAACTATACAAAAATCTAAATACATTATTAAAGCTATAAGCCGCTCAAGTTTTGCACTGATTTTAGATTAAAAGGTCTTTACATGGAATGATTGATGGATCACATTTGTTTTCCAAGTAGTTTGGTTCAAGTGAACATATTGTTCAGTCCCACTCATGCTGCCTCAGTCCCAAGACCCAGACGGGTGTCCATCAACATCTCTTTGCTCTGTAACTTTCCATTGAAGGAGAGGCCAGTAAGACAGACATAGTGTAGGACAGTTAGAGTACTACTCTCCTTAATATAAGATATTCATAATATATTTCCATTTCCAGCTTCTTCAATTAAGATAGTTGGACAATTTGTAATGTAATGTTTTTCTATTGTTACTTCCTCATTTATTACCATTGGCAACTAACTGAGTCTACGGCATGCAATAGTATAAAAGTAAAATAATAGTATAAAAGACCAAATGGAAATTATATCAACTTCTAGAATCTTTGCAGTGTTTTTTCCCTTCAGAATGTTGAATATCAAAGCTTAAAAGTGTTTGTAATATGACTATACACTTTGCACATATTCTACTGGTAATCAGTGTGCATTCAGCCTAATCAGTGAGGATTCATGAATGTTGAAACACTTCTGCAAAATTGCCATTCTTGGATTTACACACATACACACATGCAGCGTGAGTCAGCAGTGAGAATAATTCTAATTAGTCCAGGAACTGTCCAGAGATCCACAAACCTCACAACGTCATAAATCCACACAGTCCAAAGCGGACAGCTGGTTTAGTAACCTGCTTTGATTTATGTCTTCATGCTGCGTATGTGAGTTGTGCTGTGGCAAACTGGACATTAGACATTAGTATGATGGGGTGGGGATGGTTTGAAAGTGCCAATCTGAATCCCTGAAAGGATGGGACAGATGTTGCTGGATTCTTCAAATGTTTTTTTTTTTTTTTAAAAAGGCATGCATAGGGATAGCCCTTGTCCCTTGCATGACAAACATTTTGTAAAGTTTTGACAACTTTTGCATGGTAACTCCCATGCAAAGTAAAGCAGAGTGTGCCTAACATTGCCAATCTTTCTGTCTTCTTTCCCTCCAATTTGTGCCATCTTCTGCCAACAGCGGCCAACCAAAATCCTGGTAAGTTTTTACATAACTGACAATGGCAAAACACTAGCTAAATAGTCAGTGAGCTGAATTCATACAAGGAATGATATTACTCATCAGGATATTTCTGAAGTTTAAAAAGTTTAGCATTTACTCTAAGTACAGAACAGAAAAGTACTTTTTCTTGATGGGAAGCTTTTTAGAACATTTTGAAAAGCTTTCAGCTTTAGAGTGATAGCCATGATTTGCCTTTGGGTAAACCATGACCAGAAACAATACCTCAGCAAAATTGGTATTGGTGTTCCTAAGCTTTCTTTCTCTTTCTATTGCTCTTATCCCCCCCACCCCTATAAGGTTTTGCACACATGGTGAAGTCTCAACAAGGTATGGTCTTTTATATGTCTTCTCTAATCGTTGTGCAATGTTTGTTTGTTTGTTTGATTGATTGTCACTGCACTGTATATATTTATCTGTAGACATGATCTACAAAATGTTATGTATGTCTTCATGATGTGCCCTTAAATGATGAAAGTTCTAATCAGTTGAATGTATGCTTCTTTTTAATGGTAATCCTGCATAATGTCAGGGATGGTTTGTTTTGCTCTATCTAATAAGCTGGTGCAGTGCCAGTGACCCAAAATGCACCAATTTCAAGTCACACTCTATATTACTCAAATCACTATCATGCTCCAGCTAAACTGCATAGTTATAAATAATACATCACTGAATAACTACACTACACTGAATAAATGTAACATGAATTAGACTGTAAGGACTCACTAAAGGATCATTCCGTATCAAAGCACAGTTGGAAGGAGGTTTTGACAGTGCCCATCACAGATTTGGAATTCTTGTGTCCGTGGCATTTTTAAGAGATTGCAGTTGATCTATGATGTTGAAAGCCGAGATGGTTCCTGTCACAAGATGTCTTCTTACATGTATTTATGATAAATGGTTTATCGATGCTATGACCCGGATAAATCTGCTGTGATCAACGCTTCGGTTTTCTGTTGAAGAAGTTCAAAAGGATGTTCATGAAGTGTAAAGTTCACTCTTCAGGACACACAAAAGTTCATTATATAAAGAATTACATACAATATATAATACAGAGAACACTGATTCATGGGCATAGAAGTTTAATATTTGTAATTGTGTCAAAAATATTTCAGTTACACAGCCACTGAAGCAGACATTTTTAGGGCTGCAACAGTTATTAAAAAGGATAACTACAAACATCTGTCTTGACTGATTGACTGTCTTCAGGGTAATGAAAAAATCCTTTATGGACATACTTGTGAAGTCTGAGGTAGTGCTGACAGCCAGCAGCAGAAATTGTGGGATAGCGTATCTAATGAGAGATAATCAATCTGGTCCAGTCATGTAATAGATCTAGTCTGAAATATTGCACATTCAAATTGTTTTAAAAGTAATTGGATTAAGATGTAAGCAACTTAAAGCAGACATCAATACTTTTCAAATTTACACACAAACTAGCATTACTGTTAAATATCAGATTTTTAATTTCTGTGAAATATCTTTAAACGTCAGGTGTACTGAACAGGAAACAAATACATTATGTTGGAAGGAAGGAGCGAAAATAAAAAAGCCCTTACCAACACAAACCATAAAAATAAAACAAATAAAATATAAAATAAAAGATAATTAATCCTAGATAGGTGGGTTTATATAATGTCTATGTTAATAAACATAGAGGAATGTCTATGTTAAGCCTCACTACATTTTGAGGGGTTGAATAGTATGATTGCCTACATTTTAGTTTATTGTTAAGGAAGTGCTTCAAATAAAGCTAACATAGTAGTTATAAAGGAAAACATTGTTTCAGTATTGCCTGAGTTTCAGCATTATTATTAGGGTTGCAGCAGTTATCACATAACACGTTTGTTTATTTGAGCTTGAGCTGTGACTGTCTGGAGTTACTGAGTATTGACAAACAGGATGCAGGACAACTGGTCAGTTTTTTAGCCACTTTAGACTTAAGTTGCCCACACTGAACAAAATGAGAGAATGAGACAATAAAATATGATTGTGACAGTCAAGTGGAAACAGTGAGTGTTACCTTGTCATAAAATATTTTGTTATCAGGACAAATAAATATATGAGCATATAATCCACTGTAGGGGGAAAAAAGAAAAATGTAAAGGACAAGATACTTTTAGATCTTAGATCTAATGATAGTTCATTTATCTGAAAGGGCAGCCTCAATTAAGAAACTCTCATATACCTACAGTTTTTGAATGATAAAACAGTGTTATTTGTGTTAGGCCACTGAATAGTGATGCCACCTAAACCATAAGGATGCAGCACTGTTTAACAGATAAATAACATAAAATCATTATGTTAACTCTTACACCAGATGGTCAGATGGCACATCCCTTTAGTGACTAGGCAAAAAGCACTGGATTGCCCCCTTTAATTAGATCTTACAAAGGCCTGTACAGTGACATTCATCATAGAGGACAGTCTAGCTAGCTAGATGTTTTTGTTTTGTTAATAAAAATATTTGTTTCTGACTGTTAAGATACCATCCCAGAGATGGATACATCTTTTTTTTAATGAATCACCAAAGAGTCTGAGGCTTTACTGCCTTCAGGAGACTGGGGTGTGCTGTATGTAACAAAGACAGCATTGAATCTGAGAGGATTTCTGTTGAACCAGGCAATAGTGATGATATGAAGTAAGTTCTAGGTATACATTTTTAACATCTTTATGTAAAATCTTTAAAATGTTTCATCTTAAAATAACCATCTTTTAAAATGTTTTAATTTGTGCTTTACCAAATTCATCATATCAAATTCATAGCATAATTTGGGTATGCTTCTCAACTGATTTCTCAATGACTTTGTGTTTGATAGTAAAAATAGTTATTATAGTATACACTCACTGGCCACTTCGTTAGGTGCTTGTATTTTATGTCATTCTCCATGTTATCAGCTCCACTGATCATACAGGTGCACTTTGTAGTTCTACAATTACAGACTGTAGTGCGTCTGTTTCTCTGTGTACTTTATGCTCTTGTCACCATGTTCTTCAAAGATCAGGACTTTACACAAGACCAGCACAATACAAGTATTATTTGGGTAGTGGATCATTTACAGCACTGCTGACACTGATGTGGTGGTGGTGGTGGTGTGTTGGTGTTTGTTGGCCTGGTATGAGAGGATCAGACACAGCAGAGCTGCTGTAGATTGCACACAGCATGTTGGATCACTGTTCACACCGTTAGACACACCTACATTGTTGGTCCATGTTGTAGAGGTAAACTCAGAGTCAGTAGCTCATCTGTTGCTGCACAGTTTGTGTTGGTCCTATAGTTCTTCATTGGTGGTCACATGACACTGTTGGATAAATAGGTTGGGCTGGTAACTATTCTCAGTCCAGTAGTGACACTGATGTGTTTAAAAACTCCCGCAGCTCTGCTGTGTCTGATGCACTAAGAACAATGTAATATACACTTAACACACCACCACATCAGTGTCACTATAGTGCTGAGAATGATTCACCACCCAAATAATTCCTGCTTTGTGGTGGTCCTGTGGTGGTCTTAGTCATTGAAGGACAGGTGAAAGTAGGCTAACAAAATATACAGTGAAACAAATGAACAACAGTCTAAATGTAGAACTAAGTAGAAATGCACCTGTATGATCAGGTGTACACTAAGTGTATACTAAACGTTATTAAACATTGTCATATCAGAATGCTATGCCCACCTACCTTGAGAATAACTATACCCTTGACTCAGATGACATTACCAAGACATTGTTGTGTCGATTATATTAGGTGACTGAAGGAATGTGGAGGCACTTGTACCCCCCAGGTACCACCTGCTAGAGATGTTATTACTTTCTGGCATTACTGTTGTGCTATTGGGAGGCACTTAATTTATGAGAAGCCCATTTTCCTTACTCCTTCACTATATCAGCTCTAGCTTGGTTTTCAAGATGCTACCACCCTTCACCTTGTAGCTTATTATCATAGGGATTGATGATTTGATGTCTGTTATTACTAACCCCGTAAAGCTCAGTTGTAAAAAGTGCTTTATAAATAAAATTTGATTGATTGATTGATTGATCATGCACTTTTGAACATCAATCTAATAACAACCTTTCCCCATAATAATAGTCTTGCACTATTACATTATGTAACTATTACATAGTTACAACTATCTAGTGTGTGGGGTTATTTATACATGCAGCAAACCCTGACACATGGCACGTGTGACATCCCAGGTCAAGTTGATTCTAAAATGGGGTGATCACAATATTCTGATATGAATATATAGTTTCATAGTGTATATGAATCTGCTTGGTTGGCACTCTGCTTTATCTGAATCTGCTTTATTTTTTTTAGATCTTGTTTACTCTCAGCTGTGTATTTTCAAAAATAAAACAGATATTTGACCCCCTGAGTCCTGAATTATTCCAGAATTCTACTAAAGTCTGATATGGTCTCCAGTTTTGTGACTTGTAAAAAAATGAAAGTTAAATTTTGAAATACTGTCAGTATTCTGCTTTGTTTTTGTTTCCCTTAGCATGTGTTTATGATAAAAGATAAATCTAATAAATATTGCAAGGAGCACAGATCTTGTCAGTATGCAGGCACAACTAACAACAAATAACTATATCAGTTATAAACCACTTGTTAATCTATTATTTCTAAAGTGAAAGTTCATAAATAATTGCAGAAATATTTTACCTTTATAACCATGTTGGGGGCAGTGGTGGTCTATTGTTTAGGGATCTGTTTTTTTTATTGGAAGGTTGCCGGTTTGATCCCCAGGCAGGAAATGACTGAAGTGTCATTGAGCAAGGCACCTAACCCTCAACTGCTCCCTGGGCACCATGCATAGGGCTGCCCACCACTTCGGGCACATGTTCTCACAGCCTAGTGTGTGTGTTTCACTGCACAGATGGGTTAAATGCAGAGGTGCATTCACCTTGGCAAAAAGTTAAATTGAAATCTACATATTTACATATTATTATTATTATTATTATTATTATTAGCAGCCTATTATTAAAAAAATCTAAATACCTGCTTAAAAATCAAGAGTTAAATTTAATCTAGTAGCACATAATGAATGATGTTTACATTCACTGAATATTTATTATTTATCTGTAATTTTGCCTCATGTGGCATGGCCTGTACAGCATCTGCTCAGTTGGCTTGTCATACCACTTGAAAATTTTGATGGTATGTATAATGCCTCATAGCAAATGTTGAGACGTGATAGCATTCACATAAACTCTGTTTTCACCAAGAGCCTGAAGTGGCCCTGTGGTCATATGACATGGTTGACATGGAAGTGAATAGCTTTAAAGGCATTGGCCATTGTAAGCCATTTTATTTCAGATAATCTGCTCCATGTAACTAGCTCTGATTTGTTGATAGGAAAAAAAAATATCATGTATAAAATAAAATCCTGTTTTTACAACATAGAGTAAATGGTTTCTTTATATTTAGTATAAGATAATCAAGACATTGGTCAGCCATAACATTTATTTTTGTATTTAAATTAATTGTCAATTTTATCTGCACTGATCATACTTTGTAAGGAGCACTTTGGAGCACTTTGTAGTTCTACAATTACAGACTGTAGTTCATCTGTTTCTATGTATACTTTTTCTTCCTTTCACCTGTTCTTCAATGGTCATAACCTCAAGTCTTCTTAACCTCAATTTTTCTTAAATTGCTGTTAGAGTAGCTTCACACAGTGCTGCCTCAAACAAGCACATCTGTGAAAAGTTTTGATATAAAATATTATAGCTCCAAAGTTAACTTCTAAAGTAGTTTTAACATTTTAATGGTTTTATTATTTGATATTTTACTTTGTATTAATTGGTAAGTAGAACCCAAAATAATAATAATAAAAAAAAAAAAGGAAATAACTTTTCTTATGACTTTTTTCAATTGCATGAACCCAAGATTTTTCACAATTTGTTTGGTCAGCTTCATTTAATTAATTAATATACACCTATTCCTCCATCCAGGGCCCGCAACACATTCCAAAAAAGTTGGGATGTGGGCAATAGGCTATATGCACACTCTCTTCCGTGTTCCAAGTCAGCCAGCTTCTCGACTTCTGGTGCTAGTGTCAAACAGAGCAGCTATGGCGTTTTTCAGTTGTTCAATACAAGATTTTCCCAGGATTATGGTCAACGACATTACGCGTATCATTCAGACATTGTGCCAGACGTCAGCAGCATTGAAGGAAAAGGGCTTCAAACTATACTTTTGAAGTTACATCACCAATTATGAAGGTAAGATATAGTCGTGTAATGTTAGCTGTTTTGGCTAATATGTTTATTTTCTAGTCAAAGCTAGCGTATTGTTTCTACTAACGTTATATGTCTGCGTGTTAAAGTGGTCATTTGTCAAGGACTCAAGGACAGATGTTATTAGGGTTGAGTGCTTTAGGTCAATGAAGAGAAGCCAGAAAGCTCACAGTCTGAACATAAGGGAAAGTTATCCTGCAGGTTCAGTGCAGGCTGGTTCATGAGACAGGTTCCTGTTAGTCAAATTAGGTTTCTGTGAATTATATCGCTGCTGAAAAGTCCAGTTTAAGACCAGTGTTTGATGGCCAAGGTAGTTGAAAGCTGGTTATCCAGACAGAAAAATACCCTATACTGGTTAACCAGCTGTTGATCAGCATAGTAAATTTAATTTGAATTTGATCATACTTCATGCTGGTTGATTGGCTTGGTCAGCTAGATTATACTTCTACACCAGTTAAACCATCAAACTCAAAGAAAAACATACCTTATGCTGGTAAAAATACAAGCTGCTCAATCATCTTAAGCTGACTGTGCTGTTTATTTTGTCAGCAGGGATGACAGCTATAAATCAAATACTAATAAAGCATATCTACTGTATGTACATAATTGGTACTATATTGCATCAATAATATTAGTGAAAAATCTGCAGAAGTACAGGGAATCACAGAAACTAGATTGACTTCTGAAGTTTGTCACTTTCACACATGTTCTGTGTGAATTTTCAATGAGTAAAGTGAGGTAAACAATGTTTTGACTTAACATTTCATTACAGTGAACTGTAGTCATTTGGTTTTATTTTTTACATGTTTTTAATGTGGCACTTTGATTTTATATATAGATAATTGTTTGTTTAATGAAAAAACATTTTGTGTAAATGCAGGGTGTTAAACCTGGTCTTGTAAGCGAGATGAGTTCTTTCAGCCAGACCCAGGAAGAGAAGGCTAGGAGAAGACATCGGGTTATTATTTTTATTATTGATGTTGTTGATGATTTCTGTACTAATTATTTTTATATAAGTTATTCAGTTCATTATAAAATGCAATTTATTTTTGCATTTACAATTAATATTTATACTGTTAATTGACCAAGCAAGAAAGCTTAAATCTGATTGCTTCAGGCTTTACACACATTTTTTACTTAAAGGGGCACTCTGTTGTGAAATGGACTTCACCCTTGCATTCAGAAATACAGTGCTTCTAGCCTTGGCTACAAATGGTGTATTTCAGAATGCTGGGGGTTAGCAGAAGTGTTTAATGTATTAAACACAATATTTCTCTAGTCATTGTCTTGCATTTGAGCTTATACAGAATTTGTCCAAACAATAAAATATTTTTTGCATTTGTTTTATTCATAGGAGCAGCTTGTATAAGGAAGTCAGTTCACCTCAGCTTGAACTTTCTGCACTCAGGGTGGATGAAGTCTACTGTGACCTTCCTAGTGATGTGACTGCAACGATTACAACCTTGGGTTTATCAAATACTGTACCTCTGGTTGACTTTGCATTTGGAAAAGTGCAAAAAGGAAGCGTGTTATTGTATCAGTTGCCAGTGAAGAGAGTACCAAAAACCTGTCCACACACAGATGCCCCTTCTCCCACCCAAACTGCCACTTTGTGATTATAAGCTGGGACCCTCTAACTGTTCCTTTGTCTGCACTAAACAGCAGCAGCTCCACATGTCCCTTGAAACATCCATAGATATAGCACACAAAATTGAAAATTCTACAAATTAACATAGTTCCTGTGTTGAGTGGCACAAACTAAGGCAGTCTTGTGTCACCTCCAAATTCAGAGAAGTCTGTCACTCCAGAGGACAGAGCTCTGATGAAAATTTAGCAAAAAGGCTTCTGAGATTTAGCAGTCAGACTGCAGACATGAGGGTGCTTGAGTGTCAGGCCCTCAACATTTTACCAATTAAGTGTGGAGCTACTTTGAGCTTGTTAATGGTATAAAAATAGCCATTTATTTACATGAAAAATAGAAGGCTCATATCATAGCATTGTAAGCCCGTGAGACCTCACAGCCAAACACACTGTTTTGCACACATCAGGGGCATAAAGAGGTGAGCTACTCGTCTCAGATCCCAACTGGTTATGCTTCACTTCTACCCCAAGTCTGTTTCACACCAGAGTTGTCCTTTAATAGCTAATGTGTGGCCAGCTTAATTTGTAAAATTCCAGTTGTTTTTGAGTGGATTTAAGAAAATTACAACTGTTGTGCAAGTTAATAGTTTAAATATAATTAATTGTTATTATAGTTGTAATTATAATTATTACAATGATGTTTGTAAATATTTAACAATTTTATATAGAAAATGACTATATGATTGTCATATAATGATGACTGATTATAATAAATTAGCATTAAAATGGTGTCAGCGTCTTGTGTAATTGATACAGTAATGGCTATGGTTAGGTAGGAGATCAGAACAGACAGGTGGGTGACAAATCTAGTACTGGTTAAAATGAACAGTGATTGCAGTAAATCAGCATTTGGTCACAATGCATGTAAACCACATACAGATGATTGCTATTTACATTATATACATCCTCTTAGGAGGCTAGTAGTCGTGGTCCCCAGGGAGTGCTCCTTGACTGGTGTGCCATCCTCCATTGGTCACTTTCTCCTTTCCTTGTTCCATTCAAACAGCTCCGGTAATGCTCTCTTCTTTAACAGTCTCCATCCTGACTCAGACCCTGGTTCACGGATATCCTTAAATGCCGGCTACACACGCACCCATTTATGCTGGTTTTCCGCATTGGAGGGAAATGTATGAAAGCTAAGTACTTTATTGTATTTACTGGAGGCTTGACACAAAGGTACACCGCAAAATTCAGCAGTAGCACTGTCAGCTCACTTAAACATAAGCGTTTTAGCTCTGAACATTATCGCGACTTCACAAAACTCATCACAACAGTGTGGATAGCAGAAGTGGCGGAGCTGACTGAGATTTTACTGGAAATACGTCAGCACCCCTGTGTGCATATAGCCTATTCAGGGCTAGTCATGAGATAAACACACACACAAAAAAAACTAAAGAATGATGTGATTTCAAACAGATGATTGTAATCGTTATTTGGTACAAAAGAAGCATCCATAAAACGAGTTTTTGAGGAGTAAAGATGGGCAGAGGATCTGCAGGTTAACAGCAAATGCATAAGAAAAGTGATTAAAATGTATAAAAGCAGTGTTCCTCAGAGAAAGACCAGAAGGGATTTGCACATTTTTCCCTTTGAAGTACATAATATAATTAGAGGATTCAAAAAATATGGAGGAATTTCAGTGTGAAGGACAAAGATGCAAGCCTAAATTTGTCATGTCGGACCTTTCACCTGACACTGCCAAAGTAAACCCTTGTTCTTGTGGTTGTATCAGCTGATATATGATATATACTGATTAATGATGGTTCTTGATGCAAACACTTGTCAAGCACTACAGTATGTAGTTACATTCACAAATGCCACTTAATCCTTTACTGTGCAAAAAAGAAGCTTAATGTTAACTATGTTCAGGAGTGTGTTGACTTCTCTGGACTCAGGGTCATCTGAATCGTCACACAGTGGAAATGTGTTCAGAAGAGTGTTTTCTAGATTTTTTAGAAGAAATGGATTATATGTTCTCTGGACTAAAAATGAAGACGACCTCCCAGACTGTTCTCGGCAACAAGTCTAAAAGTCAGGGTCAGTCATGGTATGGGGTTGTGTCAGTACCCCTGGTAAAGGTGATTTACACTCTGAAAGGTATGACTGAGATTTTAGAGCAGTAAATGCTACATTAAACAAAACCTTCCCAGGGACATTCATGTACAGTGGTAACCCTACTTACGAGCATCCCTACTAACAAATATTCCAGGTATAGAGTCGAGATCTCGGAATATTTTTGTTCTAGTTAACGAGTAAAATTCCAAATAACGAATAGCGTAAATTTATTCCAATTATGCCAACCGCTAGGGGCGCTGCGGTTGTAGCATCCCCTAGATGCTACCGTAGAAGAAGAGGTCAGTCAATACCTTTGACTGTTGTCCAGTAAAAGTGAAAGTACTAGTGAAAGCGATGCTAAGGTAGCAAAAGGTAGTGAACAAGAAAGTTAGATACATTTTACTTTTACTTTTCAAATGATAAGTGTAACCATGCCATACACGTACGCCCGTCCTCCTGTCCTCCTTAGCCGCCAGCCTACACGAGTACCATTGGTCTTCCTCTCCTTAGCAGCCAGCCTACACGAGCATCGTCGTCGTCGTCCTGCACGGATTAAACTCGTAAGTAGGGTTACCAGTGTACTTTTAAACTAGACAATGTAAAACCACATGCTGTGCACAATATAAAGGCATGACTGTTGGCTGTTGAAGAAGAGGTTACAGGTACTGGAATGCATTGACCTGACCTGAAGGATAAAGTGAACTTTATTGTTATTCAGACTCTACATTAAACTATTCATTTTAGACAAAACATATTACACAATGAAATGGAAATAGTAATATTAATGGGATTTGGAATATCCTGTGGATGTAAGTATTGAATATTGCACCATGAAACCTGAATGTAAACTTAGACTAAGTGAAAAGGTCCATACAGTAATTATTTCACAACAATAGCTGCACTTGAAAATATGACTGTGTGTGTTTGTTAGCAGTGTGTGTAAAACAGTTCTTGTGTGCTCAGCAGTTTTGAAGGTCAAGCACATTGTGTGTGTATGTCTTATGTTTTAATGGGAGTTTGATAGTTTGTGGGTACAAGCTCCTTCCGAGCCAGTTTGTCTTGCAGTGAATGCTGCAGTAGTGTTTGCTAGAGTTCAGATGCCTGAACAGTCCATGTGCAGGGAGAGTGTGGTCCTTGATTATCCTGCTGGCTCTGCTGATGCGGCGGGAGGAGTACAGTTCCTGTATGGATGGGAGTGGTATCTAATTTTATCCGCTGTTCTCACCACCCTCTGGAGAGACTTCACTCTGAGGCAGTGTAGCTGCCATACCAGACTGGGAGGCTGTTGGTGAGGATGGAATTTATGGCACCTCTGTAGAAGGTCATGAGGACAGAAGGGGAGAGGTTTACTCTTCTCAACCCTAAAAGAAAATGAAGTACTCTTTTGACATACTGAAGTAGTGTTTTTGACCGTTTCAGGTCTTCTGAGATGAACCCCCAGAAACTTGATAGAGATTAAAGAATGTGTGGAGACTTATGAAATGAAAATTTCTGCACTGCACACTTTAAGATGTTTGCGCAACAAAAACGGGGAAAAACTGAGGATTTCTATAATAGCCTTACAGTATATCTACAAGAGAAGCAGTGGTTTAATGATAAATATGAAGTTATATTAACATACTCAAGTATTAAACAATATAGAATTTTTAAATAAAACATGACCTTTGCTTGCCTCACATATGGCATGCCTGCACTTATCTATCACATCTAGATTTTATGTGATACAAAGGAAGTTATTTCAATGTATTAGTCATGGATGCACCAAATATTTGCAACTGAAATTATTTGGCTGAAAATGGAAGAAGGCAACAAACTACAAGCACAACCTTTACTAAACTGCACTTATGATGAGGTCAGAATACAGCCACTATACTTTGTGTTTGTGTTCCGGCGGCTGCTGTGTTAGGGACCATCTCAATTACAGAAGAAATGTGAAGTGTTTCAGTGTCTGTAGCCAGTGACACTCACATTAAACACACAGCACATCCATGTGACTTACATCATTCATCTTAGACATTTTCACCATTTTATTAAATATTAGTAATAATTTTACATGCATCTGCATACATATTCATATATTATCTTCGTAATTTTTCTAACATTTGTTTTTATACAAATATAAAAGAATTATCAATTAAACTCATGTTATTTAACCTAATGATGTCAAACCAGCTTATTAAAATACAGACATTCATTCCTGACTAAGTACAAGACTTATTTTGGGAAATAGTTTAATTATTACATTTATAATCATTTATAGAAATGAAGAACCGTGTTGGCCAAAATGTTTCATTTTGTTTGGTTTAGGCCAAAAATGATCATTTTGGTGCATTGCTGCTATTTATATATTACACCTATGTTATACACAGATCAGCCATATCTTATGATAAGTCATATCTTATTTGTTAATAAAACTAAAACAACTGAGGTTTGGGGAATTTGGAAGTCACTGCTGTGTGTACAATCAAAATGTGACGGAGTAATACAGGAGCTGTATGTACATTAGTACAGAACACAGAAAAATCTAATAGTAATAGCAATATGATTTGCTTTTAAAATGTACACTGTATGGACAAATGTATTAGGACACCTGCTCATTCATTGTATCTTCCGAAATCAAGCATATTGCATTGCTGTGAAAATTTAATTGTATTCATTGATGAGAACGTTGGTGAGATAAGGGTGTTGGATGATTGCAATCCCACTTCATTCCCAACTCATCCCAAAAAATAGTTGATGAAACACCATCATTCCAAAGAACACAATTCCACTGTTCCATAGCTCAATGCTCACACCTGGTATTGGACATGTTGCCAATAAGTTCATGTTTATCTGGTGCAGAGAATCCTGCTACTGTATATTGGTAGTACTTATCTACAGAAGACTAGACTAGACTAGGACTAGACAAGCTGTCTGTATGAATTTACATGAGTCAGCAAGTAAAAGTAGTTGAGTACATTCATTTGAAGTTGTGTCCTCAAACATTTGGATATTATAAGGTAGCAGGTGTCAAATAATTGCCCAAGAGTTTTTTATTTTATTTTGTTGGAGAAGTCTTACAGGTTTCTAACAAACATTTATTTTTACTTTACTTTACTTTATTTACATTTAGCAGACGCTTTTATTTTGTTTTATTTTTGATTTGAAATTAAACCACACAGCTCAGTTTTGTCAAAACACCTACATTAAGAGTGTGGAAGTACAACCCCACTTCCAAATAAAGTTGTTATGCTGGGTTAAATGTACAGTGGGTACGGAAAGTATTCATACCTCTTGAACTTTTTCACATTTTGTCACCTTACAACCACAAACTTAAATGTATTTTATTGAGATTTTAAGTGATAGACCAACACAAAGTAGCACATAATTGTGAAGTGGAATGAAAATTATACATTGTTTTCAAAATATTAATCAATTAAAAATCTTAAAAGTGTGATGTGCAAAAGTATTCAGCCCCCTGTTCTCTGATACCTCTAAACAAAATCCAGTGCAATCAATTACCTTCAGAAGTCACTTAATTAATTAAAAGAGTCCAGCTGTGTGTAATTTAGCCTCAGTGTAAATACAGAACATGTATTTGTAACATGTAGGCTTGCAAACAGCACTTCTTATGTCTTTCTTTCAACAATGATTTTCTACTTGCCACTTCCATAAAGGGCAGATCTGTGTACAGATTCTTCCACCTGAGCTGTGGATTTCTGCAGCTCCTCCAGAGTGACCATGTGCCTCTTGGCTGCTTTTCTGACCAGTGCTCTCCTTGCTCGATCTGTCAGTTTAGGTGGACGGCCATGTCTTGGTAGGTTTGCAATTGTAGATTACTTTTTTCCATTTCTGGATGATGGACTGAACAGTGCTCCTTGGGATGCTCAAAGCTTGGGATATGATTTTATAACCTAACCCTGCTTTAAACTTCTCCACAACTTTATCTCTGACCTGTCTGCTGAGTTACTTGGTCTTCGTGATGCTGTTTGTTCAATAGTGTTCTCTAACAAACCACTGAGGCCTTCACAGAACTGGTGTATTTATACTGAGACTAAATTACACACAGCTGGACTCTATTCTGAAGGCAATTGATTGCGTGTGATTTTTTGAGGTATCACAGTACAGGGGGCTGAATACTTTTGCACTTCACACTTATGTATCATTTATGTATCGTTTTCATTCCACTTCACAATTATGTGGTACGTTGTGTTAGTCTATCACTTAAAATATCAATAAAGTCAATTTAAGTTTGTGGTTGTAAGGTGACAAAATGGGAAAAAGTTCAAGTGGTATGAATACTTTCCATAAACATTGTAAATAAGTGTAAGTGAAATCAGAATGCATTGATTTGCAAATCTCATATACCAATATTTTATTCACAATAGAACATAGAACACAAAAAATGTTGAAAGCATCACATCTCAAAAAACATGAAATAGGGCCATATCTACTACTGTGTAGTATCTTTTCTTTTAACAACAGCCTGTAAACATCTTAGATGTGAGGAGACCAATTGCTGGGGTTTTAGGAGAGGAATGTCGTTCAGTTCTTGTCTGTAGTATTCTAGCTGCTTAACAGTCCTGCCTATACTTTGCTGGATTTTTCATTTCATGATGTGCCAAATGTGATCAGGCAGGCAGATCAATTCAGCACCCTGACTCTTCTTTTGTGAAGTCATGCTGTTGTGATGGATGCAGTATTTGGTTTAGCATTGTTTTGCAAGGCCTTCCCTGGCAGAGACATTGTTTGGATGAGAGCACATGTTGTAAAACCTCTATACTGTTCAGCATTGATTGTGCCTTTCCAGACATGTAAGCTGCCTGCACCATAAGCATTAATTCAATTCCATACCATCAGAGATGCAGGCTTTTGAACTGTGTGCTGATAAGCTGTATGGTCCTGAATCTGCAGGCCATGGTGTCTGTGGTTTTCAAAAAAGAACTTAACATTTTGTTTAATTTGACCAAAAAAACAGTTTTTCATTTTGCCTCAATTCATTTTAAATGAGCTTTGCCCAGAGAAAACATCAGCATTTCTGAATCATGTAGACATATGATACCTCTTTAACTTGCATGGATTGCATGGCAAATGATTTCTGGGTGTGTTCCTAAGCCCATGCAGGGATTTCCATTACAGAATAGGTTTTTGCTTTTAATGCATTGCTCTCTAACAGAGAGGCCAGAGTCAGTGCTTGCAGGAAGGTTACTGTGAACATTATTTTAAATACATACTTGCAGCCAATCCCTATTCCCAATAGAAAGATAAATATGAAATAGATGAAAAGTAAGTAATTTTATTGAACATTATTAATATTTGCTTTCATTTTTTTTATATTTGACAAATGGCATGCTCTCCTCCACATCTCTCCTCTGGCAGTGTTCTCCTCTGGAGTCTGTGCTTCACTCGGCAGGATAAAACCGAAATTCTGCCAAAACACTACTGCCAGGGAACTTCAGGGTTTGGACAGGTTTCCTTACGAAAAAAAATGTTGCTTCCGACATTGTTGTGTCCCTTGCACATAGGAATTGCTCTAGATTCTCTGATTTTTTTTTCTATTATATATTGTAGATGGTAGGATATTTAAAGTTTTCACAATTTTATGTTTGTTCCTCAATTTTTAGATGATTTTTTTGCAAATTGGTGAACCTTTGCCCATCTTTGCTTCTGAGAGACTCTGCCTTTCTAAAATGTTCTTTTCATACCCAGTCATGTGACTTATTTATAAATTACTCTTCCATCAGTTTTTTTATTTAATTAGTACCACTGATTTTCAATCATTTTGTTGACTGTCCCAACTTTTTCAAGATGTGTTTCTGTCAAATTCCAAATTAGTTTTTTTCAAGAAATGATAAACTGCACAACTTTTAACATGATATATGTTCTGTGTTCAATTGTGAAAAAATTGATCTATAAGGTCTCCAAACCATTGCATTCTGTTTTTATTTACATTTATTTACATTTTACACATCATCCCATTTTTTTGGAATAAGGATTTTAAATGAAAATAATATATTTTTTGTATTCCTGTGAAACACAAGACAATCTTAGACTAGCTTTTTGGGTCAATGTAATGTTGGTCTAGTCATTAGCTAGAACAATATACAGTGTGTCACAAAAGTACACCCCCCTCACATTTCTGCAGATATTTAAGTATATCTTTTCATGGGACAACACTGACAAAATGACACTTTGACACAATGAAAAGTAGTCTGTGTGTAGCTTATATAACAGTGTAAATTTATTCTTCCCTCAAAATAACTCAATATACAGCATTAATGTCTAAACCACCGGCAACAAAAGTGAGTACACCCCTAAGAGACTACACCCCTAAATGTCCAAATTGAGAACTATTTGTCATTTTCCCTCCAAAATGACATGTGACTCTTTTGTGTTACTAGGTCTCAGGTGTGCAGAAGGAGCAGATGTGTTCAATTTTGTATTACAGCCCTCACACTCTCTCATACTGGTCACTGTAATAACTCTCTGAGGATCTTAACAGACGAATTGTTGTGCTACATGAAGATGGCCAAGGCTACAAGAAGATAGCCAACACTCTGAAACAGAGCTGCAGCACAGTGGCCAAGATCATCCAGCATTTTAAAAGAGCAGGGTCCACTCAGAACAAATTGTCCAAAGAAGCTGAGTGCACGTCCTCAGAGTCACATCCAAATGCTGTCTTTGAAAGATAGATGCAGGAGTGCTATCAGCATTGCTGCAGAGATTGAAGAGGTGGGGGGTCAGCCTGTCAGTGCTCAGACCATACACCACACAATACATCAAATTGGTCTGCATGGCTGTCACCCCAGAAGGAAGACTCTTCTGAAGTCTGTACACATGAAAGCTCGCAAACAGTTTGCTGAAGACATGTCAACAAAGGACATGGATTACTGGAACCATGTCCTATGGTCTGATGAGACCAAGATTAATTTGTTTGGTTCAGATGGTCTCAAGCATGTGTAGCGGCAACCAGGTGAGGAGTACAAAGATAAGTGTGTCATGCCTACAGTCAAACATGGTGGTGGGAATGCCATGGTCTGGGGCTACATGAGTGCAGCAGATGTTGGGGAGTTACATTTCATTGAGGGACAGATGAACTCTAATATGTACTATGAAATAATGAAGCAGAGCATGATCCCCTCCCTCCAGAAACTGGGTTGCAGGGCAGTGTTCCAGCATGATAATGACCCCAAACACACCTCTAAGAAGACCACTGCTTTTTGAAGAGGCTGAGGGTAAAGGTGATGGACTGGCCAAGCATGTCTCCAGACCTAAACCCAATAGAACATATTTTGGGCATCCACAAGCAGAAGGTGGAGGAGCACAAAGTCTCGAATATCTGCCAGCTCTGTGATGTTGTCATGGAGGAGTGGAAAAGCATTCCAGTGGCAACCTGTGAAGTTTTGGTAAACTCTATGCCCAGGAGAGTTAAGGAAGTTCTGGAAAATAATTGTGGCCACACAAAATATTTACACTTCAGGAACGTTCACTAAGGAGTGTACTCACTTTTGTTGCCGGTAGTTTAGACGTTAATGGCTGTATATTGAGTTATTTTGAGGGAAGAATAAATTTACACTCTTATGTAAGCTGCACACAGACTACTTTTCATTGTGTCAAAATGTCATTTTGTCAGTGTTGTCCCATGAAAAGATATACGTAAATATCTGCAGAAATGTGAAGGGTGCTATAATCAGCTATAATCTACACAATATGCAATAACATTTTGATGGAATTTTTGTTAACTTTCTGCTAAGCATTTCTGAACTGGGGAAAAAAATCAAGGTTTTTTTGTGAATGCATTTGTTGGTGCAGCATGAATAGAGCATAAAGAATACATAAACTTTTGCATAATGCTTAAACAGTTCTTCATAGTATTCCCACTGTATATGCTTTCACTCAACCATTTTCTTTCTGTCTTTTTATCACTGTCTGCCTGTCCTCCACCATTGACCTTGTCCTACTCTTGTCCTACTCTCTGTTTGTGGAACCCCTGCCCCAATATCTCTCTAGGCAGAAGCAAAGGTACTGCATGTTTTCCTTACTAACTCAACAGTGCTCAGAAAATATTGCTGTTACTCTATTATTCATTATGTTTATGCTGGTGAGAGTTTGACTGGGCTGGATCTGTCCTGCTAGTGGCCATGGAGACTTATGGAGTCTAGATAGGCAGTTGAATGATTTACAATAATTTAGTGTAGACATTTTGAATTGTGGTAAAAGAGTGATAGCACTTGTCTTGTAATGTTAAAAATGTTGTACATACATGCTAAAGATGCTGTTGAATAAAAATGCTGTTGCTGTTAGATAAATGTGTGTATTAATCTTTTCACCTGTCAGATTATCTATAAGGGATTCAAAAATGATGACTATGTATATGAATGCATGTGTCCCTGCAAGCATGAGTTTGTTTACTTCAAGTTACTTTGCCTAGAGCCTCATGTTGCAGTGTAAAGGAGACTATAGATGTGAGTTATCTGTATAATTCATGAGCTGCTTTTAAGGTAGAGTAGGTAACTTATGCTATACCTTCTTCCTAGAGTCTACAGTATTATTTTTGCTTTTTGGCTAAATATTTTTGAAATTCTAAATATGCATAATATAGTATTATGTATAAGGTGTGTGTACAGGACACATACTGTACAGTCCAAAAGGGTTTTCACTGAAGCATTGCCCCACAAGATTTAATCAATTCATTATTCATCAAAGTACCAGTTAACTGATTTTCCTACAACCGTATGTCTATTCCAACTATATTTTAAGCATTGATGTTATTGGATAAAGAATAACTTCGGCTAACACTGTGCTGCATTACTCACTTGTCTTCGCTTTCGGTGCATATTCACAGCCATTTATTTCAAACTACAGGGTTAAAGACACTGTAGTGGTGGTGTTGAAGAAATGGTTAATGACCATAACTTCTTGTATTCATATGTGATCTGTCAGGGTCCATCAAGGCAAGCTCAAGTAATTGGACCAGTGGGATAACTGCGTGTCTTGAGAAGACAGGCTTGTGTGACTGGATGAAAGGAGAATGTGAGAGTGTGTCATTCTGCAGTGGCTATAGAAAATCTGCCATGGTATAGATAATGTCCATGCTTAGAGCATGCCAGTCTTCTTTGCTTGTGCTCACTAATTATGTCCTCAAGTTTCTGCCACAGATCTTTGTTGAAAATCCATAGAAAACCCTCTTCCCTCAGGACCACACACACAAAAAAAAAAAATTATATATATACAAACCGGATTCCAAAAAAGTTGGGACACTAAACAAATTGTGAATAAAAACTGAATGCAATGATGTGGAGATGGCGAATGTCAAT
>BRDA01057835.1:0-21168 GCA_036984385.1 Crenuchus spilurus
AATGCCTTGTACTGAGATGCAATTCTGCCTTTTAATATTACCACAAACCACAAGCGCAAGCAGTGTGAGCTAATGACACTCAATCACCTACACACTCACACACACACACACACACACACACACACACAATCACACATTTCCTAAGTCTGCTCCACATCTCATTTACTCAGTCAGATGGAGCTCTTCCCTTTCAGCCTTTTTCTCTGTGGACATTTTGAATGTTCTGCAGTGTGCTGGAGTTTATATTTACAGTCACTCTTATCCAGAGTCACTTACAAGGGTTTACTTCAGTCCACTCAGTCAAATGACAAATATATTCAAAAATATCCTTGAACTAAGACACTGCCAGAAACAAGAGTCTGTGCTGATGCTAAGACCACCTTCACTCCATATTTTGGGAAAACGTAGGCTCTGCGAAAGCCCTCGTCCTTTGTGACGAAACAATGTTTGTTTTAAAATTGCTTGTTGAGTCAGACTGGTTTGGATCGGGTCTTTTTGGATCGAGGTGGATGGGGTCAGGCCTCCTGTGGCTGCCCGTAATAACAGTAATGATGTTCCATTCCTGTTGCTTTGGCCTCCTGCCACAGAGGTATTTAGAGAAATTGAAAATTAGATTCTTGTTTCTTTGGTTCGTTCTTTATTTATTTATTTGCTTGCCCAGAGCAATATGACTGATTGGGCCTCACGCTTATTCTGGTAATAGATTAGGTTCTTTTTTTTTTGCGGAGCTTTTTCATTCTGGAATGAAAAGATGACAACGGTCTGCGCAACCCACAGGTCAACAGTAACTCCTACTGTATCCTTTTGTAACTGAAAGAGATTAAACTAATGCAGTGGCTGCCAGTATTGTGCACAGGCCTGTTCTGAATTCATCTCATCGGCTCCACTGCAAAGGCCTTTTAGAGTCGATTTCGGCTAAACAAAGTAGAAAAACACAAAACCTTTGTAAGATTGTGACTCTAAAGCTATCATGATCAATCTGATGAATACAGCTCCCCAGTGAAAACAAATGTAATCAATTGAAATGATTATTTGGCAACATGAGGATAATGGCTATATTAAATATTGAAGGACTAGATTTATCAGCTGTCACTTTATGTCCGATGTCTGGGAGAGGTTATGAGTCTATCTTGATATCTAGTGAGCTCTTTACGTAGACATTTTACATCACAATATGTGCCCCTGAGAAGCAGGCTGTCTCAGTTCTTAGGCTACGCTCAGACTGCAGGCAAATCAAATTTGTTTTTCAAATCTGATTTGCTGAGGTTTGTCTGTCCATACATCACAAGTCTATCTGCTTTGGCTTCTGTGGTAACAGTGCAGGTGTCCGAAATTACAGCCTCCGCTGGTGACGTTACTTCAGAGTTGCCAGATTGGCGGTTTCCCGCAAAATTGCGGTAATTATTTTAAAGCAGGTTTTGTGGTTTTTATTTTTTTTAAAAGTGTTCAGTGACTACCAAAAACTATTAAAGTCACACAGTAAAAATGTCATTAGAGAAGCTTTAGGGAGACTTTCTAATATTAGGAGACTCCAGCAAAACAGCAGTTATAACTTCCTCAACATCTGTGATTAGACTAATTTGATTTTTGCTTAGTTTTAAGTTTGTGTAGGGTGGATTTCTGTCAAACAGTGGGACCTGGCAACCTGTGGTGATCTGCACACTTCCGTCACTCTGGATTTGATGTGTCATTCTTTGTCGAGTTGTTGAGTGATGCTAAAAGCACTTTGAAATCCAGTTTGAACAGCCAGAGCATCCAAACGGAGATGGTTTTATACAAACCTGATTGTAATCTGATTTCTAAACACCCCAAAATGTGGCTTGGATCAGATCAGCAAAAATCTGATTTCATGTGGTTTTTGACTGTCTGGACTACCAAAAATAAGTCTGGATGCAATCTTGATAGGCCAAAAATCTAGATTTGAGTTTGTTGTCTAAAAATAGCCTTAAATACCTCAAAATGCTGCCTGCTGAGGGACCTTATTTTTGACCAAATATCGAGGTCAAGGTCAAAGTGAACTTTGTCATTCAGACTCTTCAATAGGGATTGTACAACTGAACGAAATTGTGTTTCTCCAAACTCCAATGTGCAAAATATATCAGACACAGTACATTAGACTATACATATTAGACCACATATTAGACAAATTAATTTTTACAATTAATTCTACTAAAATTGCTATAAAAACTGTAAGGACAGGTCTATGGTGGTCATATGCTGAGGCCATTTTGACAGGATGATGGAGCAACCTAAAATAAACAAAAGAAACTGTGGCAGCAGAATATAAAAGTATATAAAAAAGCATATTAAGCTTCAGACGCACGTCCTACTACGAACCAATCAGTGTCGAGTGTAGGAAGACACACCCCATGTAAGTGATGACAGGACATAGGCGTGTCATACTAAAAGTCTTTGGTGTGCTCACAAAAATGCAGTGTGAAAATAACCGTAACCTGACCAATATATACACCAAACAAACAAACAAACAAACCTTGGTTTGGACCATGGTGGGGACTTTCAGGTGTGAAAGCACCCTTAGTGAGCTGTCTAACTAGGATGTGTCTATGTAAGTAGCTGTCTAAGGGTGCACTTTGTAGTTCTATGATTACAGACTGTAGTCCATCTGTTTCTCTGTATACTTTGATAACCTTCTCTTACCCTGTTCTTCAAAGGTCAGGAACCCTACATATTATTTTTTGAGTGGTGGATTATTTTCAGTACTGCAGTGACACTGTTGTGTTGAGTGAATCAGACACAATAGAGCTGCTGGAGATTTTAAACACTGTCCACTCTGTTAAACACTCTTATCTTGTGGATATACAGTCAGATACACTAGCTCATCTGTTGCTGCAACTTATTTGTCATTATCTAGTGTTACTGCTGTGCTGACAGTGGACCACCACCCAAAAATATCCAGAAAAGAGCAGCTCTGTGATCAGAAACTGATCTCTAATGAACGGCTAGTTGGTGATTAGCACTTATATTGACTTCCAGAAAGGAGTTTCTAATGAAGTGCATTCATTTACAATGATAGAAAGGCTTTAATCTATGATTCAGTAATCAGGTGAATTAAGGGACAGTTTTTGATTGTCTGCATTCTTGCCTTAAATAAAAAAAATGCCCAACACATGATGCTGCATTTCTTCAATGCTTTGTCTATCTACTGTACAAGTAAAGTAGGTTATATCATAGTTTAAGTAGGCATGTTGGAGGTTTGTTCACATTAGCTCTGAATATTTGACCTTATGATAAATTAGCATAGGTTCATATCACTCACCTCCTGTTGCAGTGTCAGCTTCCTGTTTGATGCTTGCTCCGCCCACTTATTGGATGTTACATCAAAGAATGTTATGTTCTGGTTATGTGATTTCACAGCTAGGGCACAGCAAAAATGTTTTAGTCATCATGTATGAAAACAAAGACTATATAGCTATACTGTCCCATTTCATCTGACGTCCCAGTTCACTCTAGGTTTTTGTAAAATAATATATTTCTATAATGTAGATATTATCTTGTGTGTATGTATGTGTGTATATATATATATATATATATGTATGTTTATATTACATTCATTTTTTATATTATGTATTTCTGTAAATGGGCATGTTTTGAGTGTGGAGGCTTGTTCTGTTTCGTAAAAGTGCATGTGTAAAGCGTGTGCTTTGATAAAGCATGGAATTGGAAAATGAACGCCAGCCTGTCTGATTATTTGCCCCCCTCGACCAGATCATTTTCATGATTAATCGCCTTGAGCAGCTTTGCATGACCAGTAGATGGCTACATACTGAATGGTCTTAAATCAAATTTAACGCAGCGTTGCTTTCCCCACTGTTTGAATCAGTGAGAGTTGATTGAGCTCAGGTTGGTGGGCTTTTCTCTGTGTTAAACCCCTCCCGTGTTGAAGTCCTGCCTCAGCCTCGGAGCACTCTGGGTTTGTGTTCTGTGACGGTGTGAATGTGATTTAATTGAATTTCCTGCGGTGGCTGTTGGGTGGAGTTTGAGCTGTGCCAGTAATTTTGCTGTTGAGTTAATCACAGCTAGCTTCAGTCTTATTGACATGACATGTACATTTATGTTGTCAAAGCATTGTAACAGTCACATATACACAATATTAATGATAATTAATATATAAGCAAATAAGTCAAATAACAAAATTTACATATTTAAAAATTACATATAACAAGTATAAGCCCTAATTATATAGTATTTAAACATGTAAGTATGTAAACGGCATTTTACTGACACTATGTACATAAATTGAAATAGAGAAAGAGAAAAAAAAGTTATTCTAAGTCTGTGTGTGTGTGTGTGTGTGTGTGTGTGTGTGTGTGTGTCAGGGTTGTGCAAATAATCAAAACAGATTTTCAGAAGCTCTATCTGACATAATCTTGCCTATGTCAGTTATTTCAGTAATTTGCATTTGTTGTGTTAATAATAAAATGCTGTGTCTGTCAGTTGGACACATTTTGGCTTTAGTGAAGATGAGACAAAATAATCATTAATTGTAATCACTGTAAAATATTTAATTTATTGTGATATTGATATGAGGTCATATCACCCAAGCACTAGCTACAGTTATAGACACTAAATGTGTGTGTGTGTGTGTGTGTGTGTGTATGTATGGGGCTGTTAAGCTACTTTCACTCACTGTCCTGGAGTGTTTGACACTCATACATTTCTTGCTGCAGTGGAAGCAGATGGAGTCTCTCCTAATATTATCACTAACTTGTCATCATCATCCAACATTCTGAAATTGTTCATTGTGTTTCCAAGAATGATTAAAATACTGATTGTGTCATATTTTGGGCAGTTTAGAAGAAAGTAGTCTCTCCATGTTTCTCTCTGTCTGACCTTGCTCTCACCCCTCATTACTTTAAACAGTTATTTTTTATTTAAACAGTTTGTAAATTAGGAGTAACAGCACAAACCATCTTGATCCACTCATAGAAAACCTTTCCAAATCCTCATTGGCCATGCCCACTCTGAATGTCAGCCAATGGTCAGGCCCCACTGTGCCCCTCCTCCGCCCCTCTTCCTCTTCTCTTACAATCCCTTCTTTCTTTGTGAGCAAGAGAGTGAGGGTTTGTTTTTCTCGAGTCAGGGGCCATGTGTTCCTCAGATCAGGACGAGGAAAAATCCAAAACTTTCCAAAAGTCCTGTCCTTCATTCTCTTTCTCTAACTCTCACTCTCTCTGTCTGATGTTATAATAATGATGGCGTTCAGTCTGATCTGAAGTCAGTTTTTCCGAGCTGTTGGAGGCATTTGGCTGGTTTCACTCTGTAGTGTTCAACCAATCAGAGCTCATTGTTTCCACAGAGCTTTTCCAGCTTCAGCTGACCTCCCATGAGGTGTTTGGCATCTAGAGCTATTACAAGCAGTAGGAGTGTGTGTGTGTGTGTGTGTGTGTGTTTCTTCCTTTTACAGACGGTGTGTTGGTTTGCTTGCATTCTCAAAACAGTTCTGTGTTTGTGTGTCCAGGTCAGGTTACAGGGGATTTTTCACCACTTCTGCAGAACTCGGTCATTATAATGTAAACAGTTGTTCTCAGCACTTTGAAGTGAAATGGTGCATTGTGGAGTAGTTTACAGACTCAAACTTCTTTGTAGTGGTTTTGATAGTAACCAGGGGTCATGTTTGCAACACAAATAAAGCCAGTTTATTTACTATTCAAAACCTACAGTGACTCTGTGAGTGTCTTATGAGCTATTATACACAGTCATATCAGAATTTTATAACCCACCTGGTTTGAAATGAACTACAGGATATCACAGATGCCATGTGACAGGGTTTGCTCCAGCTATAAATAAACAAACACACCAGTCAGTTGTAGCAGAGTGCAGAACTTTGGAGTAAAAGACACGATTTGACTGATGTCAACAAGGACATGATAGCCACCATAGTGAAAGTGTACTGTGAATGGACTTCTTATATATTTAGTGCCTCCCAATGGCACTACAGTGGTGCCTACTGGCCATTGATGCCAGATGGGAACGATGGCTCGAGCAAGTGGTACAAAGCAGTCAAAGCAACATTAAAACTGGACAATAATAATAATGAACACAGGAGCAATGCAGAACATGTTCACTGAGTAAACTCTGTGTCATGGGTGGTTAAAAGTGGTCAAAATATTCTGACATGATTGTCTATATAATATTGATAAGGGGGACCATTTTGCTGTACAACTCTTTTTATGTACCTGTCCACTATGGATAGATATAAAATATGCAATCTAGGCCAAAACCTTAGCAGACCAAGAGCAGTTTATAGTATATATAACAGTATAATGTAGCACCTTCCTATGATAGCTTTTAGAAGCATTTAAATACCTTCAGATGTCTAGTGCTTATCACAACCACTGTGAACAATTCTGGTTGTTAATCTTCTCCAGAGTGGAACATTTCACATCAAACCATTCTGAATGAATCTGACCTTGTTACACACATTTTATAAGACTAGTGTGGATTGTTTATGCCTAGTTCACACTACACAATTTTAGCCCAGTTTTCCAGTCGCCAACCAGTTTTTTGTGGATTGCTGTGCTTGGAGCGAGTCGGGGATTACTCAGGGCTTGCTCAGTGGAGTAGTGTATAACTCCTGAAAGATGCTCACCCAGCCGTCGCCGATTGATTGCTGACCAGTCACAGATGCCCGGGAAATATTTGACATGCTGAATATCTGAGATCCAGTTGGTCAACAGCAGTAACTACCTACAGTCAATGAGATCGCATAGAGAGAGAACCACGTGTCCGTTGACGCAATCTCTCTGTTATTGTGACTGCACTGCAGAAAAATGTGATTGATATTATCTATGTTCAATGCAATGGACAAATGAAATGAAGCTGGTGACAATATGTATATAACTGTAACTGTATTACTTGCTCATAGCCTGTGTGCTGTCCACCGGCTCATAGCCTGCGTGCCGGTTGTACTGTTCTCTTCTTGTGACAAAACGTGTTTTTGGAGAGCAGCCAGAATTTCCCAACGAAAATTCATGTAGTTTGTGACCCCGTGTTGCTGACCAGTCATGTAGCGTGAAAGTCACAACTGAAAGACTCGTGATTACAGCTCAACCAGTCGTGTAGTGTGAACCAGGCATTACTGGCTAAAATTTTAACCACATGTATTTATACTTGATAGTGAAAAGTATCTCTGGTAAATGAGAAATCTCATTTCTACTTGCGGTATAATATACAAATCAGCTCAAAACTGTTGCCCTCTTTTAATCAGTAGATGGGCTGGTCTCCCAGACTTAAAATAAGACTAACAGCTTGTGCTCAACCACTACCGTCATTGTTTTGTTTGTATTAGGTTTGTTTGGCTGTTTTTGTCAGGGTTTTGAAAATTAGGTGTTATTAATAGTAGCATTAGGTGAGTTTCTGGTTGCACTGGATGGGGTTTTGGTTATAATAATTGGAGATGGTCATATTGGGCAGGGTTTTATTTGTATAGTGAGGGGTTGGTTGTATTGGACAGGGTTTTGGTTATGTTAGGGCGTGATTTTGTGTGTGTGTGTGTGTGGGGGGTGCTGTTTTATGTGCCTTAGAGAGAGCATTTACTCTACTGTAACAGCTTGATTAAAATTGTGAAGTGATTTGAGTGACTCCCTGACTCTGTATGCGACACTGCATTTTTATGTGAATAATCTTCATGTAATATAGGTTTTTATGTGGGTATTTCTAAATATAATCCTGATACTGAAGGTGCATAAAATAAATCAGTGTAAATAAGGTCTAGAGACTCTGGGTCTGTTCTTGTGTCCTGACCCAAAACGTGTTTGAACAGCAATAACACAAGCGTGTGTTGGTAATTAACACATCATATTTGAGAAAGTGTGACCGATGTGACCTGTAGCGGTACTGACATTAACAAGGAAGGCTGATGGAAAAAGAAAAACAGATGAGGGAAAATGTACTGAGAGAAAATGGCTAAAAACAAGACAAAGGGAGTACATGTAACACTGCACTGCAGAAAATCTAGTGTAAATCTCTGATGTTTGTTATTTGGAGGATGTTGTAAACTTAATATAAGATTATTTAACTAGATGTTTTATACTTGTTTTAAGTCATTGTAGGTAAAATGTTCAGTTACAATATTGTCAGAGATTTGCTCTGAATTCGAGACAAATAGTCTCATATTAAAGGGGACATTAACATCGTTTCATATTTGAGCACAGTTTACTTGTCTTTATGTACTAATTGAGTTGTTGACATTGATTTCCTGAAAACGTATTTGTATAACTTTTTATACTTTTTATAAATAATCAAATACATATATACTCCAGATCCAGATTTATTTTTAGGAAACTGTTATAAATAAATCAATTAACTAATCAATTAACATAATATATTATATAGATGGGTAAATTGTGCTCAAATGATGAGAACTTCCCCTTTAAGTTAGCATCATTCTCAAAATGAGCAGTATTACATACTTAGGCTAGAATTAATATGAGTCCACTTGCTTAGATGTCATTTTTTGCAGCATGTAAATACTTTAATCTCGGTCTGACTAGTTTTATAGAAGATCAATGAGTCTAATGCATTGTAATGGGTCTTAGCCTGATAGCCTCAGGGCTGCTAGCCTTTCTGTGTGATTGTGTGGATATTTATACATGACTCCAGAATTTCAGAGCTCCAGATGGCTTCCAGCTACATGTTCAACACACACACACACACACACTATATATATATATATATATATATATATATATATATAATATGCCATATAATACATCACTTCCTGTGTGTTTTGCTGGAAGAAATACTTAATGAATCCCCACCAGCAGAAAACTTGGAATCCATCCTGGATACATCAGAAAAGAAAGAAAGAAGTAGTTGAGAAGCTGCACTCAGTGTGTGTGAGCCAGATTTTAGGCAGGAAGACTCTTGCTGAATGCAGAGTAAACACACTATGACATCTATTACTAAAAGGTGAGGTTATTTATGTAACACGGTGGTTAATAACCTGGGGGTCACAGCACCTAAGGGGTCCTGACGCAGTCCCTGGGTGTCATCAGAGTGGTAATATAAAGACAGTGTACTTTATTAAGCAGTTTGATGAGTATGTACAAGTATGTTCTTTTGAAGATTTTTTTTTATTGGGTGAGCTTGTTTCTCACTCTCAAGTGACTTTTAGACTTGAAACACCTTTTCTGTGCCAAGTTTAATATGCTTAGCATTGGAAAAATACCCACTAGCCTCAAAAGTTTCTGACAGAAAATGCTTTGTGCAGCTAATCCATAGATATATGCTGTACATATACAAGCTAACAGACACACATGCTAACATGCTAAACATGACACAAGCTAACACAACACAAGCTAATACACAGTTAAAAAATACAGCACAAGCTAATACAGACTCAAGGTAATACACTCACAAGTTAACAAACACAACACAAGTTAACACAATTGCAAGCCAACACAAGCTAATACTGACACAATCCAAGCTAACACAGACACAAGCTAACACAAACACAACACAAGCTATCACAACACAAGCTAATACAAACACAACACAAGCTGACACAAACACAGCACAAACTAACACAAGCTAACACAGTCAAAAGTTAAACACAACAAAAGCTAACACAGACACAACACAAGCTAATACAGACATGACACAAGCTAACGCAGCACAAGTTAACACAACACATATTTAAGCAACTGTATTCTGGCTTCATCATAACAAGTGCAGTTTAGTAGAAGTTGTGGTTGTAGTTTGTTGTCTTCTGTTTCACCATCAAACTGTAGCTGTGCTGTTGAATCTGTTTTACTAACTGGTCAGGAAAAGAGGAATTCTAACAGTATCCTTAAAAATGTCACTCAATGCTGTAAATGTAAAAACCTCATTGTTCAAAATTGGTTATCTGGTCTTCCCACTTATTCAGTCAAACACTTAAAGTGTGGGTTTTTGTTTTTGCCATTTTAGGCCAAATAATTTTGTTCACCAAAATATTTGGTGCATTACTAATTTGAAAAATACAGAAACAGAAAAATATGTTAACTTTGAACATGTATAAAGTTGTAGTATAGTCAGTTAGAGGATAAACAGGCATAATAGCAACAGAGAATAAAGTGCTAATAAAGGTGGCTAATAGGTGCTGGACACTGTTTTGATGTTGCCCCTAATCAATGTGCTTTGTGAGATTCTTTCATAATTTTTTGGTGTGCTCTGTAGAGTTTTTTTAATCTGTGTTTGTGTGTGTGAGAGAGCGAGAGAGAGCCCTCGCTCATGCCTTGTCATTCTAAAGGATGATTGGTTTGTTACTCCTTTGGAATAATCATCTTCATTCTGATAGGCTAGTAGTGGCTGTTGCCATAGTGATGCAGCGGTTCCCTGGTGCCACAAGTGCTGGTATTCTGTGCCACTGACCTACAGCTGGCATCACCACTGTACACACAAACATGGGCAGTTTAACATTGTCATTCACAGAGACTAAACTCTTCTACTTAATAACATACATTATCTGTCCAGAAGTGTGTGCCCCCCTGCTGTCCATCTGTTAACACAACCCCCCCCCCTTTGCTGCAGCATCAGTCTTTACTCTTCTAAATAGGCTTCATGCTCCATGCTGGAACATGGGTGTGAGAATTTGACTGTATTCAGCCACAAGTGAGGTCACGTTAGATCATTACTTCTGGACACTCCATCTCATCCCAGATGTACTGGGTGGAGCCCCAAGGAGGGTGAGAGGGCTTTTTACTTCTTTCGCTCATGCTTGGTGTTGGGCATGGTGACCTCCATAGCATCCCATTCTATAACAGTGCTATAACAATTCACTAGAAAGGCTGTCTGGATACATTTGAACATATATTGTACAAACTGGGCCTTATAAAGGGTATGGCAGAACCCATTTCCTCCTTTCATTACTAGAGGAGTGTTGCATTAGATTTGGACTAATTTGCATGTCATCTAAAGTAACTCAATCAAAGACAATTGGCTAAATCTATACCCATTTAGTCCTTTGGAAAGCCACCCTCGTCCCTCATCAGTTCCGCTGTGTAACCCGTCAGATGCACGGCACATCCAAGCGTGTCGTTTGTGATAACAGATAATGGAGATCTGTAGGAAATGATGTTCTGTTTATCTTTGAGTTTAGTACAGAGGCACATTTGCACATGGATGTTTGATGATGAAAGGTACAAACTCTGTGCAAGTAAATGAAATGCACTGTTTCTGTTGTAACAAAACCCACAACATGATGCTAATTTTACAAGAAACAGGAAACTCTAATGGATATCAAAATCTTCAGATTTTAATTCAAAGTAATTTGGTGCCACTTCAGTGGATCCATTCATCATGCCATTTTTGAATGACATACAATGAAATACATTTAGGAAATGTTTCTCTTTGACAACATGCTGACCCATAATAATCTTCTCTGCTGGTGATGTGTTCATTTGTCTACAGTAAATCCCTCCATCACGTTCTCTCAGCATGCTCTCTCAAGTGTCTTTCAGTACTCTTTTGACATGCCCTCACTAACCTTGACTCAGTACTGAAATAAATTAGTGTCCCTGAAGAGGGAGGAGCTAGAAGTGAGTGTTACATAAGTAAGAAGAGCTTGAGATGAGTGTTAAGGAAGAAGGACGAACCTGAAATGAGTGTTACTGGAGAAGGAGTAGACTGAAATTGTTACTGAAGTGTGAGGAGCCTCAAATTAGGTTTATTGAAGAAGGAGGAGCCTGAAATTATTGTTACTGAAGTGGGAGGAGGCTGAGATGAGTGTGACTGAAGTGGAAGTAGCCTGAAGTTGGTGTTACTTAAATGGGAGGAGCCTGAAATGAGTGTTACGTAAGTGGAAGGAGCTAGAAATTAGTGTTACATAAGTGAGAGATGTTTGAAATGAGTTTTAGGGAAGAAGGAAGAACCTGAAATTAGTGTTACTGGAGAAAAATTAGACTGAAATTGTTCCTGAAGTGGGAGGAGCCTGAGATGAATGTGACTGAAGTGGAAGTAGCCTGAAGTTAGTGTTACTTAAATGGGAGGAGCCTGAAATGAGCATTACGTAACTGGGAGGAACTAGAAATGAGTGTTACATAAGTGGGAGGAGCTAGAAATGAGTGTTACATAAGTGGGAGGAGCTAGAAATGAGTGTTACATAAGTGGGAGGAGCTAGAAATGAGTGTTAAGGAAGACGGAAGAACCTAAAATTAGTATTACTGGAGAAGAAGTAGACTGAAATTGTTACTGAAGTGTGAGGAGCCTCAAATTAGGTTTATTGAAGAAGGAGGAGCCTGAAATTAGTGTTACTGAAGTGGGTGGAGGCTGAAATTTTTGTTACTGACGTGGGAGGAGGCTGAGATGAGTGTGACTGAAGTGGAAGTAGCCTGAAGTTAGTGTTACTTAAATGGGAGGAGCCTGAAATGAGTGTTACGTAAGTGGGAGTAGCTAGAAATTAGCGTTACATAAGTGAGAGATGTTTGAAATGAGTGTTAGGGAAGAAGGAAGAACCTGAAATTAGTGTTACTGGAGAAAAATTTGACTGAAATTGTTCCTGAAGTGGGAGGAGCCTGAGATGAATGTGACTGAAGTGGAAGTAGCCTGAAGTTAGTGTTACTTAAATGGGAGGGGCCTGAAATGAGTGTTACGTAAGTGGGAGGAACTAGAAATGAGTGTTACATAAGTGGGAGGAGCTAGAAATGAGTGTTAAGGAAGACGGAAGAGCCTAAAATTAGTATTACTGGAGAAGAAGTAGACTGAAATTGTTACTGAAGTGTGAGGAGCCTGAATTTTTTGTTAGTGAAGTGGGAGGAGCCTGAGATGAATGTGACTAAAGTGGAAGTAGCCTGAAGTTAGTGGTACTTAAATGGGAGGAGCCTGAAATTAATGTTACAGAAGTGGAAGGATCGTGAAATGAGTGTTACAGAAGATGGAGGAGCCTGATATTAGTCTTACTGAAGGGGTGGGGGGATGTTAGAAATTAGTGTGACTGAAGTGTAAGGAGCTTGAAATGGTTTTTATTGTATTGAACATAAAAGTATTTGTATCATTATGCTCACAGCAGTGTCCAGTGTCTGACCAGCACATGTGCTGATTATATCATGGTTTCCTCCCCATTTTATAAAAGCACATGATCCAGCTCAGTCGGTGAAGTCATATCATAAACGCTACACTGCACTTCATGGCGAATCCTTGCAATTAATATATTTAATGTTGCTGATGCTTGTTTTTGGAGCTGAATCTCTGAATCCAGGGTAAGACAGTTGGTCCTCAGGAAGAAGTGCTGCAGGACTTCTGTCCACATTTCTATTAAAAGCTTTCTCCAGCATATATTCCTTCCATTCAGATTAATTACTTTCTTATTGTCTAAGATAAATAGTAAAATGAGTCATATGGAAAATGCTAATAAAAGATTTTACTACAAATAAACAATGTTCTAGATTTTTTACAATAAGTTTTAATAAACATAGAAAAACATTTAAACATTTCTGGCTTCTTTTCTGACAACGAATGGTCCTGAACAATCAGTTTCTGTCCTGCTGAAGGGTGCCCTCTTGTGGCACAAATTTGAGTAGTAAGATTATTCTGTAAAATGTCCCTTCAGTGCTGTGCAGCCTGAAAAAATATTGCTAGCAGAAGCTGCTACATTTTTCATGTTTAGCATGAAATATTAAGCATTTAATATTACAAATCACAAAACATATTTTCTGCTAATTTGAATGGATTACAAAAACCATAAACATTTAGAATTAATTTTCATTTAGTTGCTTTATAAAACCCTGAAAATAAAAAAGAGGTAAATTGATGCACTCCATGGAGTATCACCAAAGTAGGAGGGGCTAAAAGTTACATCTTATAACTTTTGAGTGGCATGACTGAAATGGAGCAGAATTCTCTCCTGTGTCTCTAATCTTGCAAACAGGCAGCGAGAGAGATTCACAGAGGATCCCTTACCTGTGTCCTTACTCGCTCTTTCATCTTTCTCCTCCTCTTCCTCATCTCTCTCTCTCTCTTAGTCACTCACACCGGCTCCACTGTAGTCACTTTTGATTTTCAAACAGAGCCAAGCTTTGTCATCAGAATGTCTTGTTTTGTACCTTTCTGGACGCAATCCCCAGTGTCCCCCCTCCTTCTCTCCCTCTCTCATATGCACAATCTCCTGATTCAGCTGCTGACTCAGCGACGATTCTCTTTGCACAAACACTTTTCCCCCGAGCTGTCAACACTGTAGCATCAGAGGTGAAAAGGAGAACACTGACCTGACCCATTAGTTAGTGAGAGGGGAATACGATGGGCATATCTGAGTGTCTGTGAGTGCGTCCTGTGTGTGCATGTTCCTGAATACTTGCTCTATGTTCTCCATCAGTGTAATCTAATTTCTCCCCAGAGAATGGAGGTGGATCCATCAAGCACTAAATGCCTGGGCTCAAATGTGATGAGGAGATAACAAACCTAATGGCATTATGTAGCATTACGCTGGAGGATTCTTGGCCCCTCTCACTTCCCGTACGTTCTGTCATCCATGCTGGTCAAACCGTATTTATCCTTGGCTATAGATGCAGGATGAGGGCAGGTCTGTTGCTGGTGTAGCGTCACTGCAGATCAGGCTTGGCTCAGAAAGATTTGTCAATGTAGATTGTCTGTGTAATTATCACTCATGGAGATTTGAAAAACTCAATTTTCTGTGGTAGAAGGTGAGATAGGACAGTTTCACCCCTTTTTTAATTCAGTTTTAGCTTTAGTACAACTGTTTGCCCTCCACCAGAAGTTTAGCACACATGCAGGGCTTCATGGGGCATTCAAATAAGGATACATTAGAATAAGATATAAACATCCTCAATAAACACAATTTATTACTAGAATATAAGATATTAATCCAGAAACATCCAAATAATGACTATTAATTACTAGAATAAGAGATCTTAGTCCATAAATAGCCTCTGTAAACACTTAGTCATTAGAATAATATATTTTAGTCCATAAACAACCAAATCAGTCTATAAACAAACTCAATACACACTATTAATCAATAGAATTGGAAATATTAGTCCACAAACAACCAAATAAACACTATTAATCAGTAGAATAGGATTTATCAGTCTATAAACAAACTCAATACACACTATTAATCACTAGAATTGGAAATATTAGTCCATAAACAATCTCAATAAACACTATTAATCACTAGAATGGGAGATATCAGTCCATATACAACCTCAATAAACACTATTAATTACTAGATCAGGAGATCTGTGTGAGCATTTTTCAACTAGAGCATGTCTGAGGGGAAAAAGTGTGCTTGTTCCACATTAGTGAAATAAGTGCCATAGTACTAATGCTAGCTCAAATCATAGCCATGATATTCCAGTGTACACTGATGCCTCATGCAAATTGTGTGTTAATCTTTGAGTGGAGAATAAAGAGCTGCAGTAAACCCTATAAAGAGGTTAAAGGTTATGACATTATCCTACCTCACCCTTCTACCATAGAAGATTAAGTATCTGGTGCAGCAGCATTAGTGGATTTTATCATAGTGTCCAGATGTGTGTTGTGGAAAATGTTTCAGTGGGTGACCACAAACCTTTGAGCAGCAGTACGTTTTCTTTGGCCAATATTGTATCCACTCGTACAGTACTTCTCTGTCATGAGTGTATTAAAATGTCTTTTATTTAGGCATTATCACAAAACAACTTCTCAGTTATCAGGCAGTGTATTCTCAATCACTTCACATAATAACTCAGTGATGTAGCTTTTTATAAGCATTTAGAGGCACAGATGTCTGGTTCCTATCAACCAGTGGTGGATGCTGGTCTTTCAAGGAGGGGAAGCTCAATTTCGGGCTACATCATAAAATGTGTCGGTTTATTTATACGTAAATTCTACCCTCCATTCCTTTTCAAGAAAATGATCTGTGACCCTGTCGTACCAACAAGGCGTCTTTTCCAGGGACTTGACTAGTGTCCTCTCAATGGCCAGCAGAGCTAGGCTGCTTAAACGGCCTTGGCTCATGGTGTTGCGGGTGTAAGACTTGAACCGCTTTAAAAACAGGAGAAGCTCTTTACTGGCGCGAGGCTAGTGTGAAGTGTGTCTGCCTGTGAGTGCTACCACTGGACAGAAACTGCGATATAAGTCAGAAGGAGTAATAGAAGTCAGTCTCCAAACACAAGCAGCTACAATAAACACCAGAAATAAAAGCTCGACTTGTCGCTAGTCGTTTTTAACAAAGAAAATGCCACTAAGAGGTTTAGAAAAGTCTTCGGTTCAACTCAGAACAGAATGAAAATTAAAAAAAAAAAAACTCCCACGGAAGTTTACGCAAAAAGATCGCTGATTCGCTCATTTAGCTGTCAATCAAAAAGGGATTCAGCCTCAGACAGATCATCCAATCATCATGCAGAAGCTGAGCGTCCGGGCCAGCCGAGGCCAGCCCACTGCCCCATAGACCCCCAGAGACCCTGAGCGTCCGATAGGCGTGACAAAGCCCAGGATTCATCCAATGACTGGTCTCTTTTCGCTGCATGCTTTGCTTTGCCATTGAACTCTGTGGACGCTGAGCGTCCACCCTGTTTAAAGTGCTGTGAAGCTGCGGGAATGAGTGAGAGGAAAACCGCGTCGTTACCAGTAATAAGAAGCTGATTCTGAACAAAAGTTGAGCGTGTTTTAGCGCATATTTAGTCAATGACATGTACACACAACAGTATATTATTGATCACTTATTTTTTGACATTTTAGGGGAAGCTGAGCTTCCCTTGCAGTCTTAGAGCAATCGCCACTGCTATCAACACCACTGTGATCAGTTTTGACTTGGTTTGTGTCTATTAGTTGATTGGATCAGCAAAATATTTCATTGGTTGTATCCTGCATGGTGCAGGTGTGGTACTGATGCTGTGTTGATGCCATAGATTAGGCATGTGGTAAGCTGGTTTCAGGAGAGCTTTAATTGGTGGAAGGTCTGTATCTCTGCTCTCTGCTGTAGACTACTTTCTCTCTCTCTCTTGCTCTCGCTCTCGCTCTCTCTCTCACACACGCACACAGATAGTCTAATTTCCATTCTGTAGTCAGTATTACATTGTGTAAAGGAACTTGTGGGGTGTGTGTGTGCAGTGGCATTTAAAAAAAATATTGAAACTCACTGGCAGACTTTTCAGAATTATTACTGTGAGCCATTATTGCATTACCAGTTTATAGCTGTTCTCCTTAGCAACTTGGATACAGGGATTTCTGCGCACACACATCCAGTGTAAAGTTCCCTTAATGGTTTTCCACATAAAATTTATTATAGTTGTGAGTACAAATAGAAGATATATTATACTCATTTATATATATGATGAACCAAAACATTATGGCTAAGGTGCTGTTGGTCCTCCCTGTGCCACTTAAACAGCCTGAATGTGCTCGTAGATTGAACATGTTGTTCCAACGCATCTCTCTCAGAATGAGATCCAGGGAGTTTAGACCCCATGGGTACCTGCTGACCAGGGGCTCTCCAAAAGTGTGCAAGCTTCATAGATGCTCCAACCCAGTCATCTGACCATAATGATTTGGTCCTTGTAAAAGTGACTCAGGTCATTATGCCTTCCCATTTCTCCCTCATCCAAGACATCCACTACAAGAACTGTCTGTTTTTTTATCATCTAATGTGTGTGTGTATATATATATATATATATATATATATATATATATATATATATATATATATATATATATATATATATATACACACATATTACATATTATAATGTTTGTGTGTGTGTGCATTGATTAGCTACAATACTACCACTTACATTTGATAATGTCATAACAATAGTTATGTGAACAAGGGCCAAAGAGTTGTAATCAGACAACTGGGTTGGATCATTTCTGAAACAGCAAGCAGGCTTTGGGTTGCTCCTGGTCAGCAGTGGTCAGTACCTACTGACAGATGCTTCCGAATTCCCCAGATCTCAGTCTGATCACATGTGAGATGTGTTGGAACAAGAAGCCAGATCTACAGCCGCAGTTTCATTTCACAACATACAGGACTTAAAGGATCTGCTGCTAACACAATGATGCCATCAGGAGCTTCTGAAGTCTTGTAGAGTTCATGACTCAATAGTTCAGAGCTGTTTTGTTGTCATTTGTTAACCATATTAATGAATTGGTTTTAATGTTATGGTTGTACACCAACATTACTGTCATAAGAAGAATTGAAAGTGATTACCATCATTTTTGGTTCCTAGTTTATTTTATTTCCTTCGTTTTCACATTTAGTCAGAGTTCATACTCCTTTCTGTCAAGGTTGAAAGTTTAGACAGTGTCTCAATGATGCTATCTATGTCTGTGTGTGTGCCTGTGTTTGTGTGTGTGTGTGTGTGCATGTGTTCAGGCTGGATTTGTGAGAGCGTTTTGATTGCAGCTCTTTGAGCTGTTTACTTAGTACGGATTAGCACTCATGGCTTTTATGCCTTTTAGCAGTGTGTGTGTATGTGTGTGTGTAAGTTAGTGTTTTGAATAAGTGTGTAATGCATTAGGCAGCATTGTTTGTGCTCAGTTTGGCATCTGTGTTGCTTTTTTCTTCCTTTAAACTCAGCGGAGGGAGATGACTGTTATGGTGCATTTGATAATTGAGTTATTATAATGGCTTTAGGAATATTTATGCACTTGTTTGAGTGCTGATTGCTTTTGTAATGTTGTTGCCGTTGCTGCTGATGATGATGATGGTAAAGCTGAGCGTAGGCTGATGTTATTCCTGCGGTTGCTGCCAATGATGAGGATGATGATGAAGATAAATAGAGGAGGTGTTTTAGCCCCTGTGGAAGCTGTGTGATGACTCCATTGTTTCAGGGCTAATGATTGTTTCAGCGGTGGCGCTGGAGCTGAAGATGCCGATTGTAAATTATGTTTATAATAACGGTGATGATGATGATTACGGTGCTGGTGATGATGGTAATTGGGATGGCTATAATAATGACAGTAATACCAGTGTGTGCTTTCAGGCCATGAGTGAAACAGAATGATGTGTGTGTGTGTGTGTGTGTGTGTGTGTGTGTGTGTGTGTGTGTGTGTGTGTGTGTTTCCGTTTCCAGTGGGAATTTTGTGGCAGATCCCCTTACTACTATTGTCCAGCATTCTGAAATCTGATCTACAGATATAGTGGACACTGGGGATGAACTGATGATGAATTTTTGTGGCCACTTCAGTTCCGATTCCTTTACAGCCATATTGGCTGATGACCAGTATTTATCAGCCTTTTTAAACTCTGGGCTAAATTAACACCAGCACATGTGCAGTATATTCTTCTATTCACAGTTCCACTATAAATAACTTTATTTATTCCTTAAAGAGACAATAACACTGATCATAACAAATGCTATAACACAGTCTTACATAATTCTCATTATTTACAACAAAACTGTCAAAATAAAAAGAAAAAACACACTTGGACAGACTTCAAATTTTGTATTTAACATTTACTTTAACTCAGACTATTAACAACAAATTAATATTCATATTCACATTCAGTGGTGGCCTCTGAGGATTACAGTCTTGTCTGATACTGATCATGCATCTCTAGAGGCTGGTGGTGAATCCTCTCAATATGCTTGATAAAGACTGACTGATAATTGGTCTTTAATAATAAATTAAGCCCATTTTTAGCATATTTTCCAGCTCAAATGTGCATATATGATGGACAAAAGCACATTTCTTTAGTCTGGCCCAATGCCCTGCCCACAGAGCTGATTTTAAAATTGGTTTAGTTTCTCCTCACCTCAGATAGCTAATGTGTGGTGAGAGTTCTGGTAGACCGGCTGCTGTCACGTCATCCAGGTGGATGCTGACCATTGGTGATGGTTGAGGTGACTCTCTAATGTGTGTCCCAAATGTCAAAGAGCTTTGAGTGTCTAGAAAAGCCCTACAGAATTGGAACTGTGAGTTATATTTCTAAGCATTTTTTTTCTAGAATGTTTGAATATTATATGATGTTCATTTAATGTAAACACCAGAGGTTGTTTTTGACTTTACACAGATGAGTAAATTGTGCTTAGATTTGTAATAAAGTGAACTTCCCCTTTAAGTTAATGTGAGGACAGGGTGACAGAAAATCAGTACTAGGTGACGGGACATGACATTTACACTGTGATAGTCGACACATGCTGCCCTCGGGTAACACTGTGTAGTCACATTGTTTTAGAACACAGACATTTTATGTAGACATACAACTGGATTCCAAAAAAGTTGGGACACTAAACAGAACACTATTTTACGCTGGGTAACACCATTCTGGTATTGCTGCACTATATTTCTGCGCAACAATGGTAGAATTGGTGATCCTCTTACCATCTTGGCTTCAGAGAGACACTGACACTCTGAGAAGCTCTTTTTATACCCAATCATGTTGTCAATTGACCTAATTAGTGTTAATTGGTCTTCCAGCTGTTCGTTATATTCTCAATTTCCTTTTTCCAGCCACTTATTGCTACTTGTCCCAACGTTTTTGGGATTTGTTGACACTGTGAAATTTTGAAACAACATCTTTTTCCCTTAAAATGATACATTTACTCAGTTTAAACTTTTGATCTGTGATTTGTGTTCTATTCTGAATAAAATATTAGATGTTGGCATCTCCACATCATTGCATTCAGTTTTTTATTCACAATTTGTTTAGTGTCCCAACTTTTTTGGAATCCGGTTTGTAGTTAACTGCTGAATTCACTGACTGATGAACGTTTTATTCTGTGTATGACCAGTAAAACCAGTTTGAGGTGAATGTTGTGCTCTCTGGGTGCTCCAGCTGCATCAGTCCGCTGCGCTCAGTGGTTTCTCATAATGATCATAATGACCACTGGCTCTGTGTGCTGTTAGTTTTGCTTTTACTGGATGTGGCTTATGATTGTTTTGTGTCTCTAATAGTCATTTGAGTATGATGATCAAATCCAGTCATATTGTCCAGCTCTAATGTACAGTAGTGCTTTACACAGTGTGAAGGCTGTCTTTAAAGTTCTCAGTCTTTGGACACTGATGCTGGACTTTTTGACCGGATCAGATGAAAGATTTCATGATTACATTCATTTCCTGAAGATTCATAATCGAAACAAAACAGTGATGCACACACACATATGCACACACACAGTCTGCTGGCCTGTGCTCTGTCAGATGGAGATTGTCGACTTTAAGAGCTCTTCATGTTTTATTCATTTAAACACACATCTGACTGATCTCAGGCCTGAGCTCACTGATCTCTCT
>BRDA01057838.1:1816-18270 GCA_036984385.1 Crenuchus spilurus
CGGTCTTTGAAACTATATTCAGTCTTCCTCACTATCTTCAGTCAGAGGTTTTTTTTGTAGCTGCTTGTGTTTGGAGACTGACTTCTATCACTCCTTCTGACTTATATCAAAGTTTCTGGCCAGCAGGTGCTGCTGAGCCTCTCCACCGTCACAAAGCATTCACAGGCGGACACACTTCACACTAGCCTCACACCAGTCCCAGCTAGTGAGCTAGCAGGTGTAAAGAGCTTCTCCTGTTTAAAGCCATACCTGTCAAGTCTCCCGTTTTGGCCGGAAAACTACTGTATTTTACCCCTCTTTCCCGGCGTCATCCCGTATTAGTATTTTCCCATAAATTTCCCGTATTATACTTTAAAAAAAATTCCTGTGCCTCTCCAAACTGAAATGTCTCTAACCTCGCGAGCTGCTGCAAGTGGCAGTTCTCGCGAGGTTAGTGCGGACAGTGGGAACAAACCTGGAACAGGGAGAGATGGATGGATGCAAGGAGAGAGAGGGCATTCCTGCCAAAAAAGTAAAGACTTCATGTAAATGTCTAGAGAAATGTGCCATCGAATTTATCGTTCTAAAGAGGAGCAGGATGGGGAGCTATGCATTCTGTAAGGTTTGTAACTGCGAGTTTAGTCCAGTTAGTTTAGTGGGGAAGGAGCGATGTCAGCCAGCATGAAAAATCCGCCAAGCACAAGCGCCGGCTAGAAACACAGAAACATGCGCAGGTGATGTTCGCATTTGTGACTAGCAAAACCACAGAGGCAGACCAGGTCATAAATGTGGAGGTTGAAATGGCAAAACTGTGTTCCAAAAACAATGTTGCCTTCACCATCTGTGATGACTTCAACAAGTGTGTAGCTGAGATGTTCCTGAACTCACACGAAAATATGTAATTGAAATGAAATTATGAAACTGAATTGAATTATGAAAATGTGTAATTTAAATAAAATGTGTTTCACTAAAAGACAATCAATGTGTATATATGCTGAAAATATGTAAAATAAATAAATGTGCTTCAATTCCCTTTTGTGTTTTCATTTAGGCTGTATTATAAGATTGACATATGTAGGAATGTCCACAGCATTTCAGTGTCAACAAAGGTAGGCCTTTTAGATTCTGATCATCTAATTGTAAGTGGTTCACAGGTGGCTATTTTAGATTTCTTGTAAATCTGTCTGAAAATGTAAGGGATACTGAACCTCAGTTGGGCTGGTGGGACGGCTCGAAACACGTGGTGGAAAATTTCCCTTATTTTTAAATCCAAAACTTGACAGGTATGTTTAAAGCGGCTCAAGTCTTACACCCGCAACACCATGAGCCAAGGCCGTTTAAGCAGCCTAGCTCTGCTGGCCATTGAGAAGACACTAGTCAAGTCCCTGGAAAAGACGCCTTGTTGGTACGACAGGGTCACAGACCATTTTCTTGAAAAGGAATGGAGGGTAGAATTTACGTATAAATAAACCGACACATTTTATGATGTAGGCCGAATTTGAGCTTCCCCTCCTTGAGAGACCAGCATCCGCCACTGCACTGTACATATATATATAATTTTTGCTAATTTTCTTCTTTTCCTAATGTGGTAGTCGCCAATTAATCAAACCCATTAGTGGCTCTCCCCATCACTTTGCATTGTCCCTGACTCTAGGAGGGTGAAGACATGTACACGCCTCCTCTGTTGCATGCGATACAGCCACCGCCTCTTTTTGAACTACCGCTTGATACACCGTAAATGGGAAACCAACACGCTCGGAGGATAGTGTAGGGTCTCTAGTTTCGAATGGACCAATCAGTAGACGCCTGAGCCAGCGGACATTGCAATGTGTGAGTGATAGGGAGAGTGAGAGCGCCATCTACCCGCCCAGAGAGAGCACTGCCAATTTTGCTCTCTGTGGGCCCCGGCTGTTGATGGCAAACAGCATGACCGGGATTCAAACCCGCGATCCTCTGGTCATAGTGTCAGCGCCTTATTCTGCTGAGCCCCTCGAGTCCCAAAAACAAGAACATTTTACAGCTTAATTCTTTTTTTTCTTTTTTTTAATTATTATTTATTTCTAGATTTTTGCCAATTTTATCCCTTTCCCAATGTAGTGGTAGCCAATTAACCCATCCCCTCCGTTAGGCCTCTCCCCATCACTTTGCAATGTCCCTGACTCTAGGAGGGTGCAAGCAAGTACAAGCCTCCTCCGTTGCGTGTGATGCAGCCACCGCTTCTTTTTCGAACCACCGCTGATATACCGTCACTGGAGAGTCTAATTACAGCTTAATTCTACCTGATATGTAGCAACAAGAATACATTTAGCCATTTAGCTCACTCTCTCACTCTGGAGATGTGCTCAGACTTTATACCTCAATCCTGAGGTTGGCTTAATGGAAAAAGAGAGTGTTAATTGCTGATTGATCCATTTCTTAAATATGATAGCCATGTAGCCTACATGAGCTGACCAAGCGTGGCATGCATAATCAGTTGGCTGTTTTGGTCTTCAAGGAAAAGAAGATCTGATACCAGGCCAGTAATTATTTTGGACACTATTTTTTCCTGTCTGAACATCATGTCCCAAATTGGTTTCTGCACAAGTGTGAAATGGCCTCATTGCTATCCTTGAGAACATTCAGTAGAGCAAGTAACAGATGTGTATCCACATACAATCTATCTTAATCCTATTTTATGTGTTAATAAAATCATACAATTATCTACTATTTAATGTATAAACAAGCTAAAAGAGAATTTCCCCCAGTCTAAAATTGATCATATGTATCAGTGATTTTACTTCACAATAAATTAAATAATTTATAGTTACCTAAATAATTAAAGTAACTGAGCCCTAAACATTTTGTGAAAACTGGACTTAAGACACGATTATACATAACTATGATGTGAAATACAGAAGAAGGGTTATCAGTAGATAAATCAAGGAAAGAATACACATCAAAGAATACTGTATGTCTGAAGAAAAACATACGAACATATGCTAGTATTCTAATAATGCAGATCTGGCTGTGACACGTCTTTTATTTTCTTGTTCCTGATGTGGATAGAGTTGTCAATAGCTTCTGGAACTATTGAAATTTTCATTAAGGTGAAACAAAGTCATATACCTCCATCTGCTAGACTTTGAAAGTAACCCCCTGCAGGACAGAAAGTGATGAACATGCAGTTATCTTTCTTTAAACACTGAGATGAGGGGCTAGTAAACAGTTGGAGACACTCTGTACAGGAAAGAACTATTTCTGTAATACATGCCAGCTCTAAGCATTACTGGCTGGCACTATTATAATGAAGCATAATTGCTGTTCCCTTAGCCGAGTCACATATCCAGGGTCTCAGCCTGAAATGTCTTAAACTGCAGAAAATAATATGAATACTCTACAGTTACTGTTATTCTGTTCTTGTCTCTCTCGGAAGTCCAGATATTTGCTTTCTTTAATTAAAGGAACTAAAGATAAGGCTAAACATTTAGACTATTATTCATATGACTTTCATAACAAGTTTCAAGGATAAAGTAGAAGAAATTACCAGCTTATGACACAGTATGCTTATGTTTCTAAAATGGGTTTGCATGATTAGTCTAGTTGTCATACTAAAAGGCAAAAAAAAAGAGTATATAATTGCCACAAAATCCATAAGCATAAAGATAAAAATCATGCAGCCCTGCAGCTGAGAGTGTTTGACTTGTATTATAAATAACATCACAATTGTCAGTAAAGTGCTTTAGAAAACCAGACTAAAATGGTGCTGGGTGAACTCATCTATGTTATCGGTAAAACTGATGTCACACAAACGTACTGATTTGTACTTTAATGATACTGACAAAGAGGACTATACAGTATCAGAGATAACATTCTGTTCCATAAAAGAGTAATGTTTCTTTTGCAACACTAATGCACTGTCCTGCAAAGTACAAACAACGTATGCACCTCAAAGGTTAACTTCATTCACTTTTCCATGAGAAACGAACAGAATTGTAACTTTTTGAGACATTATAATAACTGTAGATGTCTGGAGTCAGAACAGGACTAACGGAGTCAACATAATTACAACAGAATCTGATATGGTCCCAAACTTAAGGTGCTCAACATGCACAGACGTAATTTGATGTGATGACGACAGGGGGTACATGTCCCCTGAACTTATTCAAAAGGCAGTTTTTGTCCCCTGCACATTTTATCATACAAAAACAATGCTACGCTATATTAAATGGAGACAGGTCAAGCACTAGTACCATGCAGAAAACGGTTGCTCAAACTGAAGCCTGTTTCCCTTTAGACTGCCCACAAGCTCATCAGTTGACTGCAGTTTCGTGCTAACGTGTGATTGGCCGTCCCCAATGTCACTCCATGGTTGTGTGTTTTGCAAGTTGGCCAGGAGTCCGTGTTCGCCTGCCACTGGAAGTTGTTAACATGTTGGCCATTTGAATCTGAGTCTGTGTTTAGAAGCTTTGGATTTGGTGATTATGTGGATCAAATTGACCTATGTTAACCGCTTATTTTTACTAAAAAATTAGGTGCAATTTTATGTAAATGAAGTCTATTGACTATACATTCCAAAATGTAAAATTGGTGGTAATGAGCTGAAACACAGAATTGGTGATAATTCTATGCTACATGCTTTACAACCAGTTAAACCACAAATGGAAAAGTGAACTTAACAGTAACAATAAAAAAAAACAAAGTGAGCTGAAAGTTTTAGTTGTATTAAATGTAAAATGTAATAAATTATTAATATTTAATCATTTATTACATACTATTTATTCTGTATTCTGTATGTATTCTATTCATTATTTTAATTTTTATTTATTTTATTAATTTATTCATTAATATTCATTTTAATAGTTATTGTTAGTGTATTATTAATAGTAAATAATAATTTTTTTAAGAATGTATTAATATTTATTAATAATTAATACTAATTTAATTGGTGTTAAAAATGAAATAAAAATAAATTTCTGTCAACATGTATCATTGAGGGTCCCAGTGGAAAGGAAAGATAATTTCCCAGTGACCGTCCAGTACAAATACACTGCATATACATTTTGTTTAGTGTTTCTTCAGCATAGAGTAGTAATAGCCAGAAATTCAAAAACTTTATTAATTCAGTTTAAACATCATCAAACATAACATGTCAAATTCTATTGACTTTTATCTACAGTATATTGTCCAGTACTCTGTGAGACTTGTTCATTAAAAGCTGCAGAAGCTTATTAATGCCACCTGCTGGACAGAACCTTTAAGCCTGTTTTGTATCTTAGAGAAAAATGTGTGATATCACACTTACAAACTGAGCACACAGGTGCTAAACAAAAAAGCCTGTTCAGTTCAAATACTTTTAAGTACACTTATTCTTTGCCAATGCAGTTCAAATGCAAATTGCATGTACTCTAAGTCATTCTGGAGAGAAGTTTTCTAAAGTGAGTTATTGTTTTCCTTTTGTGGTGGACGACTCTCTTCCATCTGTGTCATTTCCATGACTGATTGAGTGAACGAGACTGACACAGCTGGGTGGACATGAACTCAATCCCTGGGACAGCATTCTTTTACTTTGCTTCCATTACACAATCTTGTTCCAACCTTGTCCACTGCAGTGCCTTCAGTGCTCTTCCTCTCACCTCCTTAAATTGCTTTCAGTTTGTTTAACTCCTCAGACGCTGGTGTCTGTCACGAAACTCATCAACACCTCACAAGTTCTCCGCATCAGAGGGTGGCAGGCGTTTTATATAGCGCAAAACCTCTAGTTAGGAATTTCAGCAATGTGCTTCTAATCTCAAGAAAAGCAATTTATTACACATCAAAAGGAGAGCTCTTTGTTGACTCTGAGGAGGATCAAGAAACTCTCTTTAGGCTTTAGGAGAAAGCAAGTTTCCTAACAGCTACAGATTTAACTTCCACTCAGAAAGAGACTGGGAGTTAGCAGATAAGGATAGTGGACTCTCTCTGATACACACTGTACACAGTGTTATAGTCAAATAAAGATTTAAGAGAAATCAGTGCTACAGTCTTTCAAGGCAGACTTTTCAATTCAAGAACAAAGAATTCAAGTCAGAACAAAAAATAATGTACTAACCAAACAGTATAAACAATTACTATTATAATGTTTGAGATGTAATAGTTAAAAGAGCAAGAATTAATGTTCACAAATGATTATTCTTCCCAACACTCTTAAAAAAGACGGTTCTTCAAAAGTTATCTTGTAATGAAAATGGTTAAAACACTCAAAGAACCCTTCTTGTGGATAAAGGGTTCTTTCCATGGTGAAATGGAACTTCAGCTTGAGGAGGAAAGTGTTGTAGGTGGTTCTACTCAGAACCTTTTTGAAATTGGTTCTATATAGCCACCAAAAGGGGTTCTGCTATAGTTATGATGTAAAGCTTAAAATAATAGAGGAACCCTTTTTGGTGCTATATAGAATCATTTTCAGAAGGTGTCTATATAGAATCATTTTATTTACTAAAGAACCATTGAAGAACCATCTCTTTTAAGAGGGTAGTGTCCTGAATGAATCATATCAAACATGGCGTCTCCAAGAGGGCGACAAAATCTATGGTACATAAACTGGTTCATTCAGGGATTACAGTTGTCTCATTTGAGTTGCAAAATATTTAATAATAAAAAAACTTTCTATAAATGCAATAACAACTGCAATCTGCAATTTGTTAATTCAATTGAACGATTATTGAACAGTGGTTAGTGGTATTACTTGTTCACAATCATCAGTGATGCAAATTTAAAAGCTTTATAAATACTCTGAATTTCAAACATTCAGAACATTCATGGGCTCCTCTAAGCAGCTGCCTAGCACTCTGAAAATTAAAATAACTGATGCCCACAAGGCAGGAAAAGACTATAAGATAGTAAAGTATGTTCAAGTAGCTGTGTCCTCAATTTGTAATATAACTCAGAACTGACAGTTAACAAGAAGGGTGGCAGTCAAGATAAGGCCTTCCAGAGAGAACTTCCCATACGATTGCTAGAAAGGAAAATCAAAATCTCTGTTTTATTTCAGGAAGATTTAACTCTGGAATGGTCCTAGAGTGGCAGTGCACTGTAGTGCAACACCTGTACACATATGACTTTTATAGAAGAATCATTAGAAGGAATCTTTTCCTGCATCCTCACCACAAAATTATGTATCAAACGTTACAAGACTGATGCATTTTTTAAACAATCCTGTGCAATATTGAGTTCAAATGTAGCTTTTGGCTGCCATGATAATTTGTATAGTTGAAGAAAAAGATCACACTGTAAAAAAAGAGATGAAAGAGGATTTTTTCTAGAACATGTTAATGATCCTAAACACACCTCACAATTTCCACCTCAAGATGCACAAGCTGATGATTTTTCTATGGCTCACATAGAGCCCCAACTAAAAACATCTGTAGATAGACCCCAAAAGAACAATGCATGCCCACAAATCTCACAGAAATAAAATAGTTTTACAAGAAAGAATAGGTGAAAATCCACAAAACTGAAAGACTTAGCTGCTACAAAAGTGTTTACAAGCTGTGTTATTTGCCAAATGTGTTGTTACTAAGTACTGATCACGCAGGGTGCCCAAACATTTGTAGGATATGTAGGAAATGGTGCCTTTAAACTATAGATTTAGTGATTATATGGATTTTTCTTACATAGAGACACTGCCATTTCCTTTTAGACTGTCACTGGCCTGTTCTTCAAACAGCACTTTTTTACTTTTGTGTGAAAAGGCTCTTTAGATAATCCCAATGGAGCTGAACAATCACTAGTGTTGTGAGAGCTCACCACTGTGCTTCACTGATCATAGCGTCAGGATGAAGAGTGGGCGATATATAGTGTGAATCCTTATTATGAGGCACTAGTTGCTAAGACACCCAAAGGAGCTGGTGATATCCATCTGTGTAGATGAATAATTATACCATAGTGGCAAAATCACTCATGAACGATTTGCTGAGAGGTAGCGGGAGATGGGGAGGGGGGTGTGTTGGACTGATGCACTGGACTGTCACAGAAGCATATGCATGTCATGAAACAAATAAATAATATTGCTCTGCCAAACTTGGAAAGTAATTTCTATAGTCAATTACGCAATATGCAATCAAAACAAAAACACAGAGAGAGTGAGAGATGTAAGGCTCTGCTCTGTTTTGTTCTTTTCTTTGACTTCTTGTCTTTGAAAACCCCCAAAAGGACATATTCTCAAAAAATGGCTAAAGCCATATTGAATTTGATGTTCCAGTAGGGGAGAAGAAGAAAAGTTAAGTAATTGGCCTGCATCGCTTGAATTGCCTTGTCAGCAGTAATGTCACGGATCCATTGGTCCAAAGGCTCTCCAATCTCGGCTGAGGAGCAGTTGAAAGGGGGTTGAATGGAGAGAAGGTGACCCAGTCGTGACCCTGATCGCAAAACAGTTAGAGAAGAGTGAGGTCATCTGTGCTCACACACGTCTGAACCACCACACACAGCAGCCCTGAGGATTGGCTCAGTTCTTGGCTAACAGCTGCCGGATTGTCACTCGTGTTTCACTCTGCTTGTTTTCTACAAGCATTCTCAACACAGCTTAAACGATTCTCCCTGGGCTGTTTCTTCAAACCAGGCCTGTTTAATTGTGTTTACTTCCTTCTTTGCACTCGACTGAATAGGAAAAGCTGTTTTAGAAGATTTGAGCAATATATGGTATCAAAGCTGTTCTTCAAATGTCATTGTGATGGTGGTGGTGGAAAAATAGAGAGCATGGCTGAAGCTCCCCAGCTTTGTCTCCACAGCCTCAAGCTGAAAATGTAAGGCCAAAGTGAACCTTCAGCCAGAGTTCACAGATTCAAATTCACTCAATGTACTCTTGTTGTTTTGTACAATCTGAACTGAGAATTACTCAGTATTCCCATACACTCTCTGGAAACTTTATTAGGTACACATACCTTGTCTAACCTCCATTGATTCAGCTCAACTGACCATATAGGTGCACTTTGTAGTTCTACATTTTCAGACTGTAACCCATCTGTTTCTCTGCATACTTCGTTAGCCTCCTTTAACACCTTTCTTCAATGGTCAGGAACCCCACAGAGCAGGAATTATTTGGGTAGATCATTCTCAGCACAGTGACACTGACATGGTGATGGCATGTTAGTGCACATTGGGCAGGAGATTATGCTGGAGATTTTAAACACATTGTTAACTCACTGTCCACTGTTTTAGATACACCTAACATGTTGGTCCACCTTATAGATGTTAAATCAGAAACAGCAGCTCATCTGTTGTTCCACAAGTTGTGTTGATCATCCTCTCGTGCTTCAATGGTCATAGGATGCTGCCCACTGGACAGTGTATAGTTTTGGTTGGTCCCCCATATTCACTCCAGCAGGTATATATACCAGCACATCACAAGTAGTGGTCCTGACCATTGAAGAACAAGGAGAAATGAAGCTGACAAATTATGTAGATAAACAGATGGAGTACAGTCTGTAATTGTAGAGGTATGTGTACCTAATGAAGTGGCCAGTGTGTGTGTGTGTGGAGGGGGGTAATTTAAGGCAGATACTGTGTCATGAGTACATGTTTTGTGTTTGATGTGTGTTGGTTTTGATAATAAGTGTGAAAAAATAATACAAATATATTCACACACAAAAAAAAATAAAAATAAAAAATATATTCACAAAAAACGCAAAAACTCAATCACACCTTAATTCACCCTGTATATATTCTTGGTGACTGGCCAGATTATGATTGATGTTTTTTGACACATGAGCAGTGTGACATGATCCCAAAAGAAAGTTTGTTCCGCCACACACAGAGAAAATATCCAGGGGCACTGCAGCCCACACTGTCAACTCTGATGATGTTACTGGCACTGACCGCTGGCAGTCAGCAATGCTCAGTAATCCTTCAGGCATCTGCTAAACACAGACTGTAGATTGCATCCATCAGTTCTATCAGTCCCAGTTTTGCTATTTACACCAACCCACAAAAGGTCTATTGTTTGTAAGGACAACCTTTCATTTTTAAATGATAAATGTACATTCATGTGTATTCTAGTGATTTTCTGTACCAGTTTTCAAAACTATTCACAGAATAAATTGGCTAAACATATGAATAAAACATACAGCAGTACGACTTTAAACTGCAGGCTTTCAGTAATTAACCCTAAAATACCAAAGCCTTTATTTTTTGTATTTTTTCACTGAGATCTACCTATATTTATAGTTTTGTGTCATATTTAATTTGTACAACACTATTAAAATTAAACAGGCTGTTCCTATGTCTTTAGGATTATATATTAGATATTGTATATACTGAGAGTAATCAGTATAGTGGTTCATGCATAAACAGATCAATGCTCTTTATACTCTAGCTGAGATACTCATTATAGCTTCAATACTAGCGCATCTCCAAAAAATGTAAAAAATTAAATGTGTTCAAAGTGTAATAAAAAAAATAAACTGTCATATATTTTATCTCCATTACACATAACGTGACATATTTCAATCCTTTTTTGTTCTTATGTTGAAATAATGTATGAATAGCAATTTAATGAAACTCAAAATGAAAAACTTGAGATTCTGGATTTTTGATTTTCATGAGTTGTACATCATACTGATTAACAGTAAAACAAAAAATGCTTGAAATGTCCATCCATTAACCCATCTGCTTCATCCTGAACAGGGTCAAGATTAGTCCCCTACCCCCTTACCGAGCACAGAGCAGGGCACCATTTTCTGGGAGCGCACAAACACTCACGAACTAAAAAAATCTTAGTGACCCGTTGAACCTATTTTTTTTAAGTTGGTCTAATTTAAGTTCTGCAAGCTGCATATTTCAAGTTCTGCTGACAATCCTAGAATTTACGTCCAATTAAAGAAAATAAGTTGAATCAATCAAATGTTATAAATGTGATTGACTCAACTTATTGTCTTTAATTGGACGTAAATTCTAGGATTGTCAGCAGAACTTGAAATATGCAGTTTGCAGAACTTAAATTAGACCAACTTAAAAAAAATAGTGCAACGGGTCACTAAGATTTTTTTAGTTGGTGAAACTTTTTTTCACCTAACCCCCATATATATTTTGGAAGGAAACTGGAAGCCCCAGAGGAAATCCATGCAGACATGGGGAGAACATGGAAACTCCAACCAGATGGGGACTTGAACCCAAAACCTCAGTGCTGAGAGGTGAGAGTGCTAACCACCAAGAATCTGCTTGAAATGTCACTTATTGTACAATGAATATATGACAGTTCACCTTACTGAATAAAATTATGAACACAAATGATCTTTTTTTGATGTAGCACTGAAATGGGTTAGAAAAAGTGCTGAACACTGAAAAGATGAATATATGAAGTGATTCATTCAAAACTACTATATATATGAATATATGTATATGCAAATGTTTGAATACCTCTGTTGAAATGACATTTTTTAATTAACTTTTTAAATTAAACTGGCAACCTTTTAGTCCTAAGTCCACTTTTCTAAACTTTAGGACACATTGGGACATTCAAGGGTTAAGTGTGTTCTATCACTCTATTAACAATTTTTTAATGAGTCTTTTACTGTGATTAGCACGAACCTTCAAAAAGGAAACCATTTGAATAGCCTGTTATCATTTGACAGCTTTGCTACCTGGCTTTTATTGTTTATACTCCAATTAATGTGCCTGGGCCAGTGGGCCCATTGCAAAGATCTCACCCAGCTTGATCACAGTGGCCTCTCTAATCTCATTATAGGGAGAGAGAGATAGAGAGAGACTGCATTCCTCTCCACACAGTTAGCTCTCTGAGAGTTCTTTAATTGGAGTTTGGTGGTTTGGGGCAGTAGTTTGTTGTTCAGGCTGATTTTATCCACTGTGTCTCTTTCATGGTTGGTAATTGCCAGTGCAGACACTCCTCTACCTCTACAGACTCTCTGATGCTTTTTAATGGGCCTGTCTCTCAGATGTTTGTAAAGAGAGAATCTTACAAGGGAGCACCCTTAAGCACGTAAACAGAATATTAGACTTCTTAGAGGTTTATGTGGATTATGTTTTGACTATCATTTTAAAAAGTTTTGCTTAGTTACAACTATGTATTTAACTATAACCTAATTCATCCAGGCTAATAGATTGCCATAATATAGGCATTGATAGTCTCTGTGTCAGTTAAGCCCTTGAATGAGTTGGCTCTGGCTGAATGTGGGGCTCTGGTTCACCCTCTTAAGAAAGCAAACAGTCAGTGGAGTGCTCTGCTTGTCCAAAACTGACTGATGATCAAAGACTCTCCACAGCTTTGCTGTTTACACACTTACTGTTACAGAGGCAGTGATCAGCCTGACAAACCGCAACTCTCTAAGGTCACTGAAACACATGACCTCTATGAGAAATAGATTTTAGTGCATACAGCTTTAATTATAACTCGCAACAAGTCACCATAGCCCAGAATATTTTTTAATTAGCCTCAAAGCATGGTGGCTTTTTACACCAAGTAAAAAAAACATTATTTCAAATGGACAGTTTAATGTAGTGGGTAAATCTGCCTCAAACCCCAACCTATGCAATCATACCATACTATAGAAATAAGAGTCAGTGGGAAAGATCCCTAATGCTATATTCACCTCCATATGCAACAAATTGAGGGTCTATTAAATGTTAATCCAAGTCCAAGTCTTGAGTCCAAGAAATGCTACATCCTCAAGATAAGGTCTACGAACAAACAAGATATACAAACTATATAAACACTTATTGGATTTAAACATTTTCACAGTGTGACAGTATTTGTGTAATGAAGGAGGGTGTGGCCTAAACTGAACACCTTGTATTAAAGTGCACCAAGTTATCAAGCAGCTTCATTACCTCAAGTAAAACTGGCCAATAAGACATTTATAACTCAAAATGCTTTTCAGAAACACGCAGCACTAAACTACAGAGGACAATGAAATGATTTGTTGCAAATAGTCATCAGGGTTGGTGTCAAGTGCTAAGAGACTTGGCCAAGGTAAAGAAGGCTGTAACATCACCACCACTGAATAACATTCACAAAATGAAGCATCAAGGACCAAGAAATATCCGAAGACCTTTTTCAAAGATTTTATGGACAGAACTGTTGATGCACCAGATGGATAAGTGCGTGACTGGATGTCTAATGGACACAGGGCAAGACTTGAGTCAGGCAGCAGCGAGGTGGAGGAGGGGTGCTGCTATAGGCTATTATCATTAAGCTTAAGCTAGTCGGACCTTTTCAGGTTGAAAACTGCCTGAAAATGAACTCCCGCAAAATACTGAATGCTATTGACAGAGCTTGTTTGATTCATAGTCATTGTGCATTAAACTACCTCATGTTGTAAACTACCTTACTGCTAACAATTTTTTTTATTCATTCTCATTCATTCTCAAGTTTTCATCTGGGTGGAGTTTCCATGTTCTCCTCGTGTCTGCATGGGTTTCCTCCCACAGTTCAAATACATGCACAGTAAATCTGCCAGTGATAAATCAATACTATTAGAGTTAAATTAACACTGAGAGTGTTACATTTTGACACCCTCAGTGTTAATTTAACTCTAATAGTGTTGATTTAACACTGGCAGATTTACTGTGTGGAGATCAGGTGAATTGGCTACTCTAAATAACCCTGAATGAATGTGTATGCATGCCCAGATATGTTCCCTCTAGTGCTCAATGCAGTCCTCCAGGTGGACTTCTGGTTGAAACCTTGTGCGTGATTGGCTGCTTCTTTTTCCATTATATATGCAGCAAAAATTTATTGTATGCTCATGTAAGCATGTTAATAGATATACATTTATTCTTCTTGTCTATATTCTCCACCAGTGGTTCTAGAGATACATTCCACACTGTTTTAACTGAAGAATAACTCAACTAGTTTGCATTGTTTTCAAGGCAGCTACTGAATACTACTCCTTAGGGTCTAATAAACGTCAGAAGCTTAAGAGGTTAAAGCCTAAGCAGGGTCAGTGGCTGCATATTAGCTTTAGCTAGAATCCCTATATGTATTAGCTCTATTTTTCCCTGTGAATTATATAAATAAAACAATTAAGGAATAGGCTATTGTCCATGATAAGCTGTTGGATGTTATGCCGTTTTTTTTGTCAGCCCTGTGGCCAGAGACTGAACAGTGTCTCCCTGACAGCCTCACTTCAGATGACCCTTGGCTGATGGAGTAGATATACGATACATGACACTGGTTTAGATATGGCAGTAAACACAGAGATACTACACTGAATAAGTAGACTGATTCATGAGCAGAAAGGAACATGAGCCTGACAGCAGAACCCAGTTCACTGCTCACTATCAAAACAAATGTCTGTGATTTGTTTGAAAACTACCTCAGAGTCTATTTTAATGGGAGGTCTATGTTTAGTGACTTTACCGACCCGGGAAAACGTGGTGTGAATTTCACCACCCAGGTGAACCATGAGGATGTGGTTCTGAGAACAGCACCAGTCTGAAAATGTCAAAGCAACCTGCTAAACAGGATGTACTTGTGACATCTGAGAGATCTTTTAATACAAGAGATACAGCATATTCAAATCTAGTTTTTGTCTGCTTGAACTCTTCAGCTGTCATTTTGTTAGTTTCATTACTGTAATGTAGGATGTACCTGTGAGATTCTAATGCACTTATATGAAGTACTTATTCACCAGTACTGACACTTGCTTTGTTGTTAGGCTTCTTAATTACTTTCTTAATTAACTGTATGGAACAAATGGATCTCATGTTAAAAAGCTACTACTCTACAGAGCCCAGTAAAGCACAATGTAGACAACTTAGCAGGCTTAGATGCAGCTTTAATAGAACACATTTCATTTATAAACTCTTCTCAGCAATTCATAGAAGCTAAGCAGACATTCAATCATTTTAAATATCTACTTTTATCAGAAACTAAGGTTTCTTAGTTGATGTAGTGTTTTTAATGAATATAATTCTTGTAAAATATTGTTTTAAGATTCTAATTGGAATCTAATTGTTGTAAGTATCTTTTGGTCTTTAAATTGCAGCATTAATATGGAGCACTATTCAAAAATATTTATAGATTGTAAACATTTTTTTACCCGAATTTCTCCCCGATGTGTTTGATAAATACAAAATAATAATTAACTTTTTTGTTAGTGATGATATTAAAGGGTTAATACACATCGCAAATGACCACTTTTTTCTCAGTTATGGTTTCTTGTCAGTTACACATCTTTCCAGATGGAGTTTTTTGTCACTGTGAAGACAAACACCTGCACAGTAATGTACATACAACTGGTTTCTGAGCTACCACAGAGTAAATTAAGATGAGTACTTCACAGAGCATGTAGTGCAACCAGCATTAACAGAGCCAGAACTGAATGTGAAATTGAACACTGGGCTTCCACCTTAAAAGAGTGGTTGATTTACCTCAGATGAAGTTGTTCAGCCAACAAAACATGTTTGGAGTCCAAATGTTGCTTCTAGAGAACTGGAGCTGAAGGGCAATTGTTGCTACCAAAAGTCAAATTCATTAGTCATCCACGTACAGTAGGAAATGCTGTGTAATACTGCATCCTAAACCACAGTGACTAGTCTGTGAAACCTTAATTAAGATCTGGATGTGTCAGAGTGGGTTGAGAAACATTTTATGATGTATTTCATGGAAGCAACTGGGCTATTTAAATGAAAGTGAATAGTGAAGCTGCAAGTGCACAAACTTTGACCAATGTGCTTGCTCACAGACAAATTTGACCTCCACATTTAACCCATCCATGTAGTGAAATACACATTCACACACTAGTTGTATAGTTGTGTTGGGGTGGAAGCAGGAGAGAGGCAGGATGCAGCAGTGAGATCCCAAAGTCCAATATCCACAGTGCATGGAAGCAATTGGGTTTTAAATGCCTCAAGTCCTGCCAGGGGATCAAACCAGCAACTTTCTGGTGACAAGACCACATTCAGAACAGTTGTACACTAAAGAAGCAAAAGTCTGGACTTCATACATGTCTTGGATAATTGATTACATCTGAGATACATGAGTAAATATTAGGGGTGTAAAAAATAACCGATTTGAATCGGAAGACCAATTTTGACTTAAACTGTGAGTGCATCGGTACATGGACTCCTGAATCGGTCTATTTGTAAAGTGAATGGCCCGATTAAAGAGCTGTCAATCTGTTTCATTTTACTGATATGCTTCTGCTGTGCTCTCTCTCTCCCTCCCTCCCTTGCCCCTCTCTCTCTCTCTCTCTCTCTCTCTCATGAACTGTCGCGATACTCGTCGCAGTCATGTTTGACAAACAATAGACAAACAAAAGACAAACGTCCGACCACATATATACTGTACAACGCTCCGCCGAGCTTAAAATCTAAAGTTTGGAAGAAGTTTGGTCTTTAAATGAAGAACGGAGAACATTTGGTGAGATGACATGAGGAAAGTGGTGATGAGGACGCTAGCACTGCTAGCCAAAAGACACGGCATGACAAACACAGAAAAACAGGACTTCTTCCAGCCAAAACTCAACCACAACTCAGGTAGAGCCAAAGTAATAACGGCTTCAATA
>BRDA01057838.1:18280-37353 GCA_036984385.1 Crenuchus spilurus
GCCAAGTTATATTAGCCCATTTTTTATTATGCTCAATGAACAAATTTTATCTATTAAATGTAATACTAAGTTGTATTCAATAATGATTTTTACACAAAAACGAAAGTCTATCTAATTACTTTATGATCTCTTGATCATATCAACATAAACTGTACACTTAAGTCTTTGTCATTTTATGACACCGCAACCCTACACCATGGCCCTGAGGTTACAAAATTTGTTCAGGGGTTTCGGGAGCAAGAGGTGGTGTGTCATACCAGAATTCAGAAACTGTTACTTGGCCCGATAACTTCGGCAATAATGAAACCGAGATCGACTCAAAACCGACCTTCTTCAGGACAAAAAGACACAAACAGTACGGCACAGAAACCCGATTGCCACGATCACAGTAGCGGTAAAAGGAGTACAGCAGAGTGGTTTACAAGAGGCAAGAAGTAAATTTCTGGTTTGAAGAAGGTTTGAAATCTAAAATTCGAGCCGCCTCGCAATGTCAAATACAACTATACTAGTTCTCTAGTATTTCATTAATCTATCTGAAAGCAAAAACACATTTTTAGTAATAACTTATGTTGAATCATAATGTAAATTATCTATTTTAAACAAGTAACTCGTATTATTTTTTACCCGATTATATTGAACCGAATCGTATTGAAATCCTCCTCAATCAAATCGAACTGAATCAAATTGGTCCAATTTAAAATACCGTAAATTGTTTCTGAATGGTATCGTACCGCATGAAATGAGATACATATCGGATCATCATTTATTGGACAGATAAACACCCCTAGTAAATATGATTTTGAGTGAACTACTTCCATAAAAAATGCAGTTCACCACTGATGGGTTCTCTCTTATCCAAAAGCAAGTATTGAACCTTTCTTGCCAGTGTTGATCATTTGTCTTGTTTATTTCAAGAGAATTTTTGGTTAGCAGTGATCCAGTCAACCCTAACACAGACCATTAATGTCTGGTCCAGAGACAATCATGGTTGAGTGGACAGAAGACGTTGAGGGAGTTTACTGTTGTGCACCACTGATTCCAAACAGAAGACTTCATTATATTTCCTGACAACACCAATCTCTGTATGTACCTTTCTTGTTTGGATATTGACAAATTCATTACTGCAGTTATAAAAAGGCATTTTACATGTTTATAAAGAAACTACATTATCAATCCAAGGTTGAAATTCTAAGCAAAGAGATATCATTTGAAAATATACTGAAAGCAGCAGTTTAAAGTGATCATCTCTCTGAACAGCTTGGAACCAATGGTAGTTTTAGCGGTAGGTGGCTTTGGACAGTTTAGACCACACATCAGTCATGGAGCCTATAATCCCTCTAAATCCCTTTATATGTCCCCAGTTCAATTAAAATAGCCTTTTGTTCATTGCCCGTTAAAATACAAAGCAGCAGAGCTATTAATGAGCTCTTTGCTTAGGTGCTACCTTGGGGAACCTTTTAGAGAGTACATCAGGACAGATGATTTCCCTGCTGCTCTTTCTGTCTATGAATTTAAGGGAAATACTCCAGTGGCTCCAGCTGCTATTTACATTGTATTTATTGTTTTATTCCCAGCCCTGATTGGAGAAAAATGCTATTACTTCTGCCAAAAGGCCTCAAAGGAACATTAAACACACACAAACAGGTGGGATGGAATATTAGCAGGTAACATTTAGTGGAATGTTCAATTTTTCCCTGTATGTGTTGTATACTGTATATGCTGGTAGTTTCACATATCCATTTTACAAGAATAATATTACAATTTGTATTTTATTGAATTATGGGTAATTTGCTCAAAATGTAATGTATTCAATTTATATTGTTTTTGTTATTGTCATTGTTGGAATAACATTTCATTTCTAATGGAAGTCAATGTTACAAGGTATTTTTGTAAGAAATGCTAAAATTTCAACCCACTGATAGCATTTTAAAATGATATAATAATAAAAAATAAAAAAACACAAATAATCTACAGGACAAAAAAGAAATAAGAATAAATACATTCCCTCCTGTTACATCACAAAAACACAGAATTTTGAATATTTTTCCAGCTTTGTATCCATATATCATTTGAATGACTGGGAGTGATTTTGAAACTGTATCAGAATCAGGATCAGATTTATTGACTAAGTATGTTGACACAGACTGTACAGCATCAGGTGATGTACAATGTGCCTAAAATAACAAAATACACTCAAAGTTACCCACTACATTAGGTTACATAACTTGTCAGCTGGAACATAATCACCCATTCAGAAATGATCCAATGGGAGGCTCTTACCTATTTGCTTAGTTAAATCTAGGCTGTGACTTTTTTTTGGCTAGGCAGTGTATAACACGTTTATAAATCAGACTTATTTACAAAAGAGATTTTCCTATGATATGGGACACACTCTTTTTTGTCTCCTTTAAAGATACCATTTCAGACACAAGTTCTTATATATAAATGATAAAGGATATAGATCAATATGTATTCACTCTGATCCAATAACAAACGTACACTGTCAGAAATGGTACAACAACAAGATACAATATGATAAACGTCTATTGGAATTTAGTTTTTGGAACAGCAAGAAACACCCAGTGAATCAGAAAAGCTGAACTGAAGGTTTACTGCTGTTTAGTGACCTGCACTGCCAGTAGAGTAGCTGTTAGGAGAATCACTCTGACAGGAAGGCTCTGGAGAACACAGGGGAAAATGACTAGGCTGAGGCAGAAACATGACACAAACACACGCACGAACACACACACACACACACACACACACACACACACACACACACACGCGCGCTCTCACTCACAGACTCCTCTCTTTGGGAGAGGCTGACTAAGCTGGTGGACTAAACTAAAGTGACACAGGGTTTTGGCGAGGGAGTGCTGTCCATGTTCACTCACTCAGTGTTAGAAGGAAAGCACCACATTCAGCCCCACAGGCACAAAGAAAGGGTCAGCGCTCTGCAGGCTACAGACAGAGCTAGATGGACACAGAAGCATATGTGAGATGTGCTGGTGAAATATTAGGTTTGATTCCTAGGAACACAGCTGTACCTAAGGACTGAGCTCAGTGCTTCACTGAGGAGCAAATACTTGTAAACTGTAGCTATGAATTGAAGAGTCTGCAAAGAAACTGTTGGTTCTCATCATGATGGTGACTCAAGCACAATGTATCTGAGACAATACATTGCGATGATATTTCCAACTTGTGTAGATCATTGTGTAGATCCACCCACAAGTGTAATTTTTAGATGTTTCATATTTTTTCATCTGAAAATTTGTAATCACATGCAAAATACCACAATACATGTGTTATTTTCTTTCTTTAGATCATGAGGTTTTTAAACACTTTAAGTATAATCGAGTTTTTTTAGACATTTCAGTTTTAACAGAATGTTTTCACAGTTTTAATTAACTATTGAGAATGACAACTGAACTTTAAGTGGGCTTTATTTCTCAAGACTATTTAAAGTGTCTAGAATTTAAAAATCACCCAATTGTCTTTGGAGGGTACAGGAAAAAAACTGAGATAACAGAACCAGAGTGAATAGTGTAGAATGTTATTATAGATACTTCAAGCAATCATATCAGAGGTATGTCACACAAATCTAACATTTCTCTTTGTTAGGTCACCATAACAATTATGAAACTCATTCAATCTAATAAAAAAATATAGTGATACAGAGTTGCTAAGTTTTATTCATGTATATTGTATATAACTAAAACCAGTGTCAAAACAGGGCAGTAGGCAGATGCAGTGTGTGACAAAAATATTTTTGAATTTTTTGCCAATTTTCTCCACTTCCCAATGTGGTGGTAGCCAATTAACTCATTCCATTAAGGGTCCCCATCACTTTGCACTGTCCCTGACTCTAGAAGGGTGAAGACATGCACACACCTCCTCCATTGCGTGTGACATGGCCACCACCTCCTTTCAATCTACTGCTTGATATACTGTCACTGGGGAGCCAACACACTCAGTGGAAAGCGCAGGGTTTCCAGCTCCGGATGGACCAATCAGTAGACGCCTGAGCCAGCGGACATTGCAATGTGTGAGTGATAGGGAGAGAGAGCGCCATCTACCCGCCCAGAGAGAGCACTGCCAATTTTTGCTCTCTTGGTCCCCGGCTGTTGATAACAAACAGCATGACCGGGGTTCGAACTCGCGATGCTCTGGTCGTAGTGTCAGCGTCTTAGCCTGCTGAACCACTCGAGGCTCAAAATGTTTTATTTTTCACAAGAAATCTGTGAACTTGACTCAGCTGGGATAACATAATGAGCGACAAAGACTGAATCGCACACGGGGGCAGCTGTGACCTGATGGTTAGGTATCCCCCAACTGCTCCCTGGGTGCCATGGGTAGGGCTGCCCACCATTTCGGTTACATGTTCTCACAGCCTAGTTTGTGTGTTTCACTTCATGGATGGGTTAAATGCGAAGGTCAAATTCAATTGTGTGTGTACAATTGTATACAAATAAATGGTTGAGTTCAAATAAAATTTCCTGTCTTTTGTAAACAGGAGTGTTATTATATTGGTAAATCTGAGCAGTTCGATACTTTATTTAAAATCTGTGCTAAAAAGGAAACAATCTAAGAGACTTGGTCTTTTTTCTCAGGAGAGAAGCAGCCAGAGACCTCTGTGATCACTTTGTTGCCTAGGAGAAACTACTGAGACATTAAGGAGATCTCATTTCTGAATTTTCCATCCTTTGGGAAAGCTGCTCTAACATAGTCTTCTGCAAGTAGAACAAAGTAAGATCAGTGCAATGTCTCCTAAATTTTGACTTATAACCTCAACTGATCTACAACAGTTTCTGTAGTTAAATAGAATTTGCAGTAGTTACAAAAGAACTCATAGCTAGATCAATTCTGATGAGTGCCAACATAAGATTTGCATTGCTGGTACAGACTGTGACCTCTCAAAGTGTCTTTATTTCTAACTATGTGTCCTGTGTGGTTCCTTTTATCTATACAGTAGTGCTTTGTCTAACACAGTGACTCAAGCCTTACTAACAATCCTTCCAGAGAGTGACAGCCTACAAAGAGCTTCACTCAAACAACCCTGATAGAAACAGACCTTGAATGTAGAAGCTATTGTGCTCACTCTCTGTCCCTCTCTCTCTCTGCAGGGCAGCTTTTCTATTGTGATCTGTATCATTCCTATCAAGGGATCAAGAGTACTGCCACAGTCTCTGTATAAGGTTCGACAAAATACTTGAAATCCTTCAAGAAAGGCAGTGCCCATAAACAAGTACAGCAGTGACTGAAAGAAATAAAAAATTGGAGATGACAACATGAGTTTTTCTCTTGATCTGAATTGCTTCTGTAAGCTTCATTACAAATATACATGTTTTATTCATAATGAGTCTGTGGTACATGCAGAATCTTTTGAAGGATGTCATGTAACTGTCTACTACTTAATTTGCTCCAATTAGTCCTTCAACATTCATTCAAAAACAGCAGGATTTTCTTTTATATTATAAATCATACATTCACATAATATGATAGCCAATTATTGGGGTTGACTAGTCATATTACAAGACTGAACTAATCTTTAATAAAATAATTACAGCTGTTCACTTATTCTCAGCCAAACCAGTGTGAGCTTCAACTTCAGTAAAGATGACGTCACCAAAACAGGGCCTTCTCGCCAAAGACAAGTGATAGTTATCATCCTGAAAAAGCATGAAGAAAATTTAATGCAATTAAGTCTTGGCTGTCTAAAGATCAATGCAGTGTCTTCTGTTCTCCTTAGAGAGCAATTATCACCCACTATATCAAGTCTCCCAAGAATTGAGACTCTCTGTAAGGAAAACATGATAAGAAAGCAAGCTCCACAAAAGTCAATTTAGCTTGGGTTGAAGTGAGGAGGATGGGGTAAGATCTCAATCTTTAGCTCCTTCCATGAATTCACTGAATGCTGCATCCAAGCGCCATCAGCACATCCCGTAAAGCTGGTGACACATCAGCAGGCTGTATACATTGATCTAGTTTTGATTAGCATGATGGACCTCACTGGCACTTATGACTTTTGTTATATTCCATTTCTTCAAGTTTATCTATGTTTACTACTGACTAGGCTCAATGAATTAACTTTGTGCTCGAGCTTTACACTTCTGTAAATTCTGCCGTGCTTGGGTAAGATGCCACTGACTCCTCATCACTATTAAATAATGTCAGCTGGCTCAGGTGTCTGCCAGGTGTTCCATCAGAACTGGGGATCTTGCACTTTCCTCTAAGTGTGTTGGAAAAGAGTTTTTGAAAAGAGGCGGAGCTTCACTTGACATGCATCGGAGGAGGCCAGTGCTAGTCTGCATCCTTCTAGAGTCAGGGACATTACAAGTGATAGGGAGTGTCAATGTATGGGTGGATCAATTGGCTACCAAAAAAACCCACATTGGAAAGAAAATTGGATTTAAAAAAAAAATCACGTTTTTGTGCAGTACTACGAAAAAGTCTTGAGAAACCAGACTATAACATTCTATTCATCTTCGCAAACACAAATGTTAGAACTAGGGCTGTCAAAGTTCATGCATTCAAATGCTGTTGAATGCAATTAACACAGTAATGTAAGGTCATGTCAAGTCAAGTGCGTGTTTATAGTCATTTCAGCTAGAAGTTGGAATGAAGAAATGAAACGATGTTCGAGATCCATGTTGCAAATAACAGAAGTGCAAACAATATAATACAATGCAATACATACAAAGATCATACAATACAACACAGTACAATGGACAGTGAAGCAGTAACTATTACAGTACTCAATACAGTGATATCAAGCATAAAATTCTAACAGCAGGCACATTACAAGAAGCAAATAAGCCAAAACAAATCAGTTAAGACATGCTAATGCACTGACCACATGCTGGACCTGTAGCTGAGTGTTACCCCAAAAATAATTATGTTTAGTCACTGATGTCCAATTATCACTTGCTGCATGTTCCAACTCATCCACTACAGATTCACAATGGATATCGTGATAAAAAAATCCATCTGGAGGTGATATGTAATGAAATGTGCTGTTTAAGAATGCAGTTTTCTCCATTTTTCAAGCAAGCAGTCAACACATCACTGGGCTCACTACAGGTCACAGCATGATCAAAACAGACTGATGTGAACATCTTGATCATATGGAACAATGTTTTGACGCTCTTAATACACTAATATAGATAAGTATTTATTTATATTTTGTGCGATGTGTTATCTTAACCAATTACTTCCTCAAACAAGCCCAGTATCTATAGTGGCCAGTACCTTGTCCAGTTAATCATTACTTCATTACTTAAATGTATTAAATTTTACTTAAATGTATTAAGTTAAAATGCATTAAATGAAGAATATTTTTTACATATATTTTATATTCATGCATGTAAAGTGACATATTTACAGTAATTATACATCATTTTTGGAAGCTTTGAGAAACTTTGTGGTCACATTCATTGTGACATTTGAATAGATGTCATTTCATGCATAGTAAACAAACCTGAAGTGTGATTGTAATCCATAATCATTGTGGACTTCTTTTTTTTTCTTTAATATCCTGCCCAGGTGCACACAAGCATGTTCACTCCAAAAAGAGCCGTGTAGCTTCATTTATCCCCTCTCCCTTTGTGTCAAACATGCATTTCTGTCTCGCAAAATTAGATTTGGTGCAAAGAAGAATGTTTTTATTTATTTTTGCCAAGTCATCAGTCTTAATATGGTTCCAGTGTACCGACACTTTTCTGCTGAGGTTCATATCAATGACCCTTGAAGCAGGGAAGAGGGTGTTTTGGATACAGGTACAGATGCACAATAAATCCAGTAGCTTGAGCCTTGTTAAGAAGATACATCTGAGCTGGCTGTTGCTAGGTCTGCATCCAGCTCACTTCTGAACCCAGACTGCTTCAAACTCAGAGCTTCCTCTCCTTACTCAGAGTTGTCCCCTAGGCTAAATGCCCAGAAATAGCTTTCAACAATATTACTGACAAAAGCCCATTGACCAATTCCTCTAATTCCAGACAGAACACTCAGACAACAACCTTCAGCTCACCTGTGTCTGAGATCTCTGACAAATACCACTATTTTTACTCCCCTAAGACTAAAGGTTCTCACTTCAAAGTTTTAATTGGTCCTGCAGCAAAGTCTAAAGGTGCTTCTTCTCAGATTGGCTTGAATGGTGTCCTTAACTGATTCTTGTATCTGTGTTGCCATTCTGAACTCATCGCTGTCAACTTGCCAAAGAGTCCACAGAGGAAATCATATGTGAGCCACCCAAAAAAGAATGGTCTTGACAATTTTCTTGTAATAATTTATCATGACTGTGGGTGGCATGGTGGCTTGGTGGTTAGTACGCTCATCTCTCAGCACTGAGGTCTTGGGTTCAAGTCCCCACACATTTGGATGAAGTTTCCATGTTCTCCCTGTTTCTGCATGGGTTTTAGTTTTTTTCTCAACTGCATAAACACTATAACCAGGCTTCTGAAGTAAAAATTCAAAACCTTAGCACTATTTATTTAAAAGCCCTACACTAAACACACCATTGTCTTGTTTTAACAAATGACTCAGACTTGTTGAATTGTCTCTACAAAACTTAAATTCACAAAACCCTTCATTTCTCAGTGTCTACACCATGTGGTCATTCAGAAAGCACTAGCATTCAATATTGTTCACTCAAGTCAGCACAGCTTGAGCCCAATTAGCACACAATTACCCAGGTGGAAACTCTAAGGGTCAAAAATTGATCAACCACCAATCAGAACCTTCAATAGATAGATAAAAGGGCCCCGAGTCAACAGATCCAGGGAGAGTTGAAGGAAAGAGTTTAGGACACCAGAGAGGAGGACAAGGAGAAGGAAGAGGAAGGGAAAGGCAAGTGGAAAGGAGAATTTAATCTCTAATGAAATTTATCCCACTCTAGTTGATCATGTCTTTGTCCATGGAACGATTATCAGGGAGGCTGGCCAATGAGTGCCGACAAACTTGCATTGCTTCACCGTCACCTCTATAATACGAATCTTCAGGGAGGAAAACAGGTCGGTGTACTTCAGACTGCTTTCTACTGTAACCTTTGAGTGTTGTACTCTGTGCTGTTACAACACATGCATGTGCTGTAGCTGATAACTCTGTTGCACTACTGTAATGAAAAGAAATGCATCAAATTGGCTCACATAGATAAAATTTCTGTATGCTCCCATTTTGTAAAAGAAAATGCCTTACAGTTGTGTTAATCAGGACTTCTTTTCTTGCAAGACCACCTGGTATAGGTAGGCTAAAGAGGAGCAAGAGAGGCAGCTGGTAAATGGGGTCACTGCCAACAAAAGAACCCACCTGTGAAAAATTCAAAGGAGTGTGACTGAAGACAAATTCAAGGGATACATGCAATCTGCCTCATAACAATTGATTGCATCCTCTGGAAGCTCAGGTACGGTGTGAAGCAGGTCTACAGCACCCATTAAAAAAACTCAAGTATAACAGTGCAATAATTTATAATGTAGATACTTTACTGTACATAGATGGTAGTGTACCATTAGTATCCACTTGAACTGTCTTTGAAAGTAGTGTATATCTTTGTTGATGAGGCTGGATTTAACTTGATCAAGAGAAGGAGAAGAGGGAGGAGCATAATTGGCAATTGTGAATGTCCCTGGCCAGCAAGGAGGGAATGTCAACATGTATGCAGCCATCAGGCAATAAGGGCTACTCCACCACCATGCCATTCTTGGACCCTAACACTACAGTACTCCTTAGTTTCCTTGATGGTCTAAGAGAGCATGTGTTCCAGCTTGCAGAGGCAGCCAGCACAACTAGAGCAGCCTTTCTTATGTTGTTGTTCAAGATAATGTCAGTTTCCATCATACTGCTCTGGTTCGTGACTGGTTTACCAATAACCCAAGGTTTTCCAAAATCTTTCTGCCTGCATACTCTCCCTTTCTAAACCCCATCTCTATGAGGTTTAGATAGAGATATTTTTTGCATGGCTGAGGAAAGTGTACAGCTGAGAACCTTACATCCATGTTCACCCCATCCAGGCCATGAAAGAGGCCTGCCTAGACATTTCAGTTGAGGCATGTTGGCTGGATCAGGCTTGTAAGGGGATTTTCCCCCTGCTGCCTGGCTAGGGCTAAAATAGCCTGTGGTGTTGATGAGATACCATGACCCTGACCAGGATTAAGCAGCTAAGAAGATGGATGTTGACGAGATTTTCTAGCCTGTCCCAGACCAAAGACAGGATGCTGGGGCAGAATAATGTTGTTTAGTGTATTGTACTGTAGAGTAAATTAAGGAATGAGAAATGTGAAAATGCAGACATTTGAGTGTTTTGTTGTGTTCATCATGTGAAAAGGTTCTTGTGGGGGAGAACGACATACAACATTATTCAGTTCCTGACTCTGTAGTATTGTTTTGAATTTATTTCAGCAGTGTATAAAACTATGCTGTAGTGTGTGGGGGTGTTTTTGATGGCTTGTGTGTTATGTCTGTGGACAAAGTTTGGGTTTTCAGCAATATTGAGTGGTCTTGAGTGAAAATTTGTTTTTACCTGAAAATAGCAAGTTTGGGGAATTGGGTGAGAAGTTACGGATTTGTGTGGGAAATGGAAGCATAATTTCAAGAAATGTGTAAGCAATCAAGGAAAATTATAAGTTGGCAATAATAATAATAATAGCAATAATAATAGTAATAGTAATAATAATAATAACAACAATAATAATAAGTAGTAGTAGTTTTTGTGCACCCCTTTCCCATATTAGGGGTGAATCTCAGATGGCTCCGAACTCGCTACATAGTGAACTTAATGAGACTTAAAGATGTATTGATGGATATTTAGACAGATAGTTAATACAAAATGCAGTTACTGTGAGGTGGTCATATGTTCCCCAATATGCATTCAAACCCAGTGTATGATTGATATACAGTATGCAGACCTGTGACTGCCTCACAACAGTTAAGTTCTTCGTTAATGCATCAACCCACCTCCTTTGAGCTGTTGATGGACTATTATTTGACTCTTCTGCTCCTTCCACAGAAAGTGTACTAAGAGAAGATGTAGTGTAGTATAGAATGTCAAATAACTGTTTGTTATGCATATTATGCATGTTTGAATGTAGAGATTACTATTTAAATATGTATATAGTTCACTACAAAGGGACAAGGGTGCCATCTGAGGTTCAGCCCCAATGTAGGACAAACCATTCAAACAGTGTTAGCTTGGGGCTAATGTTAGACTATGAAACGTTTTATGAAAAGAAAATGTTTGCATGAAATGCTGTCATGTCCTATGTTCATTATTATATGATAAAGATTGTTTACAATTGAATGAAATCCATAGTTTTAAGTGTTATTCTTTAAATTTTTCTGGCGAGCACATCTTAAAGTGTGCAACAGTGATTTAAAAATTATCCACACTTGCTCTGTTAGGGACAGGTCAGGACTACAGTCAGGTTGGTCCAGATCAGGCATGTGGTTTTGTATTGTCTTGATGAAAAATACATGAACATCCCTGGAAAAGATGTTATCTTTAAAGGCAGTATATGTTGCTCTAAATGTACTTTTCAGAAGTGTAAATGACCGTTGCCATGGGCACTGACAAAAACTGACAACAGCCTTAATGGTCCTTTTCGTCTTTGGTCCAGAGCACACATCGTTCCTGTTTACCAAAAAAAGATCTAAAATATGAAAGTTTTAAGTAACATCTGTGAATGTAATGCTGATGGAGAATGATGAACGTTTTGATGTATTGCCCATCTTTGCTCCACAACGACTTTTGTACCAAATCATGATTACAATCACGTGTTCACATCACCTGTTTATATCTTTTTTTCCCCTTTAGCTCATTACTAGCCCAACCTTTTTTATTAATGTCAGGCCCAAAATGCAGGAATGGATGTTAATTAACACAGTGATGAGACGACACATGAAATATCTTGCGCTCACACTGAAATAAAAGTCAAAGTAAATACAATACATGTTTTTCATGTTTAGTTTTTAGGCCAAAACATAGGACTGAACCTCTAAACAAGTTTACTGTCGGACATAAAGTGTCACTCAAGTAATAAATTGTAACTATAGTCACTTTATTCATTTTAAAGGAGTCACTCAATGTCATATAATGTAGAAATATCCTTTAAATTAAGCAGAACAAACACAAACTAATGCATTATGCTCCTCGTGCAGAAGGTGCTTGAGAATAGCCCCCTAAAGCATTTTCAGGGTGCACTAATGTTTTATTGTAAAAGGTTTCTAAAAGCCCTGTGCTGTATTTAAGAGCACTGCTTCACCGGAATGCCTTCTGAGAGCGGTTGCATTGTATATGTTCTGTACGTCCTCGTGAAAAGGTAATAGGCAGTAAAATTAATCCAGTGTGCTAATTAAGAGGTTGAGAAGGGGAACTTGCTGCTTAACTGCCCTCAGGCTGCACTTCAGAGTCAGCCACCTGCTTCCTGACACAGGACGTGTGTATGTGTGTGTGTACACATTGGAACCTGTTACACAAGATAACATTCTGCTCCTGCAAATGAGGAAAATGTACAGTCGATCTAATCTAGCATATTAGAGCAAATCCATTAAAGAAATTCATGTCATGATTGATTTTTTTTCTATTTGTTGTGAAGCATTTAAGGGCTCATATTCTACATTTTAAGCCTTATGGCATTAAAAATGAATTAAAAGCCAGGTTGTCTCTATGATATGACTATCAAAATGAAACATGCTGTTTTTCTTATTATGCCTTTAATGAATGAATGAAAGTTACACTTTCTAATACCCAAAGATGCTTTACAATCAGTACAATCAACACAATACTTTTACATGCTTAAAAGTCAGCCACACACCAGCTAGAGGATGCAGCCAATCGTGCACAGCGTACTCTCAACCAAAAGCAACCGTCCACCTGGAGGACTGCATCGAGCACTAGAGGGATCACACAGGACAGAGTGCCAAGCCATATTTCGGCACACAGACACATTCATACACACCAGGGTAAGTTAGAGTAGTCAATTCACCTGATCTCCATGTTTTTGGACTGTGGGAATCCCTGGAGAAAACCCACGCAGACATGGGGAGAACATGGAAACTCCACCCAGATGTGGATTCAAATCCTAGACCCCAGCACTGAGGGGCAAACGTGTTAACCACCAAGTCACCGTGCCGCCCCAAAGCCTAATGTATATAAATGATCTCTGTTTTGACTGGCTGCCCTGTATTTTACCTTATTCAGTAAGCAGTCTAGGATGAAACACTCTTTATAACTTCATCACGAATGCAAGGATGTAAACTGCTATACAGTGAAAAGGTGTATAGATGTAAATGTGCTGGTTTTAACCCTTGTTTTGACATCATAAAAACATAAATGGACTAAGTAGTCAATTGTACTGTATTTTATACTGAGAGGAGTACTTCTTATCCAATATTCAACATACTAATATCAACTGGCTGAGACCTGATCTTAGATTAGTGTTGTTTTTTTTAGAATATGGCCCAGTGTTTACAAAATACATCAAACACTTTTACTTCAGCTAGGACAATCCTTATTATAACATATTCCACTCTGTAACATGCAATGCACACAATACATAGTCTATAATGATGTGTTGTACACAACATGGTTGACACTGTTTTCCTCTACCATCACAAGAAAACAGTCTGAAAGAGCTCTTTCTACCAAAAGCACAGCGTGACATCCTGTGCTATACTCTGTAGCGTGCGTGCACACACACACACACACACACACACACACACACACACACACACACACACACACTCCTCTGAGCCAGTTGTGTGTGTTGTGTATATGAAATTATAATATCCTCCATATGGTACTAGTTGAGACTGCACTGGGCTTGAGGATACAGACTCTACAGGATCAGAGAATGTACACTAGTCAAGCAGAGAAAGGTGAAAATGAAAAGCTTTACCGAGTCAATGAGCCACTACCCTCCTATTACGGCTAAATCGAGGGAAGCAGCGTTCTCAAATGAGCAAAATTTTCTTCTACTGACAGGTTGTCTTTAAAGGTCAGCTTATTCGTTTATCCAGGTATTAACATATTCAAAATCTGCAGTCTACAGTATAAATAGACAGAGGAAGACTCGCAGTGAAAGGTCATTCATTGTGGTTGCCTGCCTTCAAAATGTCCCCTATTTCCCGCTAAATGTCGCCATGCTAAGTGGGACTCGATTGCTTTTGAATAATTTATCTTTTCTTTCAAGCTATTACACTCATATCTTTAATTTAGTCATTTAAAAGCATGACCACTGACAACATTGTTAGCTTTTCTTAACGAATGACGTTCATCTTTCACACTTGTAGTAAGCTCAAAGTTCATTGTAAAAACTATTGACTGGGTAATGTGTAGTAACTAAACAGTTCCTCAGTTGTGTACACAGTGGAACCTCGGTTTTCATCATGAATCTGTTCTAAAGTGCCGGATGATAATCGAAACGAGCGATAACTGAAACAATATTTACATATGCAATGATGTAAATCCAATTAATCTGTTCTAGACTTTCTAAAATATGAAAAACAACAAACACATTTTATATAAAATAACTATAGTTTTACATACAGAAGACAATGACAAATACAAACGACTAATGAAATGGATAAATGAACACTTAACATCACTCGTACAAGTTTATACTTTGTTTTAAAGCGTGCTGGTGTGGTTCAGCTGCAGCTGTTTTGTACACCCGTTCTCGGGGCTCGTCTTGGCCAACTATTTGTTTTCGCGCCCGTCTTAGTTGCTTTAGTGTGACGTGATTATTTTGTTTTGAGCGTTATCAACGAGAAACAAAGCCAGAAAGAACAATTAAAGCGTGGGTGAGTGACGAACACTTAGGGGATGTTTAGTTTTTGTGAAAGTAACAGCGAGTCATGTGGGCACGCTGACAACTGGGCGGATGAACGCTAACTGGGGCAAAATTTCCTAAAAAAAAAATGACGATAACAAGTTGTATGATAACCAGGGCAAACTTTAGCCGCGGTTCCACTGTACTCAAATGACATTTGTTTTTGCTTTATTTGAGCATATTTATGAGGGAAGATCCCCATTTTTAATTCAGGAACATTTTAGTCAATAATATTTATCTAATATTCATGATATTAAGTTTGTAAAAGTATATGTACTGCTTTGTGATTGGCGGTTTATAAGTTTACTGTTTACACCAAGAGAAGAACAGAGAAATATGTCACCATATCTTTTCTCAACACACTCAAATCTTAATCGTTAATATGTTTTAGGACACAGTATGACTTACTGCTAAGTATAAAAACTAACTAAATCAGCTGTTGTCTGTGGCTACTATAATACTACATCTTATCATTCTAAACGGTTTATTTATTGTTTCTGGTAACTTATTTCAAAACATGTTTTCTGTGTGTGTGTGTGTGTGTGTGTGTGTGTGTGTGTGTGTGTGTGTGTGTGGGGTCAGTATTTTAATGTACTGCAGGTGAGGGTCTCATGATGTTGCAGCAACATTACTGGAACTTTAAAAAAACATTAAATAAAAAAGAAACATCTGGAAAACTTGACAGACTGTGTCAGATACAAATTTGTATCATTTGTAACATTCAGAAAACATTTGACTAACCAAAAGTTGTTAGCTGGCATGTGTTCATGCTCACATAACCCTCACAAATGTTCTCAGTGATTTCACCAAATCCAGAACAAGTGTTTCCCTGAACTTTTGATGATAATTATATGAAATTCTGTCACAAAGTCCTCAGCACATGCTGAGAAGTTAATCATGGTTACTGAAATCTGAGTCATTGCTTTTGATTTGCTAAGACTAATTTAGAGGAATAATTAGATGCTAAAACAGGAGTAATTTGACAGATAATGGCTGTCAATGACAAAAGGCTGAGCAAATGTCAACTTTGACATGTAATCTTTGATGATTTGAGAACTTCCCTGCTTCATGCTGACTTAGATGAGGCAGCGTTACTGGAGCGATTTAAATGAGAGCAAATGTTTTTTTTTTGGCTAGTTTGTTTTCTGGTGATGTATAATGTCAGCCTCTGTCTCACAGAGCACTGCTTTGTCATCTTATGGAAATGTCTGTTTAATGGTGTATGGTGCTGCTAGTCTTCTTATTAGCATTCTTAGCATGCAGGGTCCTTTGGAAGAGGCAATAAGACTTATGGGTATAATAGGTATCAGATGCAGAACAGATTTAGGATTAGATGACAGCAGGGAAGGCTTATATATGATTTATTAAAATTCACAGCCTGAGCTCTGAATATAAGCAACAACACAAAGAATCACATTTGCCCTATTTAAAAGTTCAAGATGACTTGCAAATACTTGCCTTGTTTGTAGACAGCAATAGCATCTCGACACCAAGGAGAACAGCTAAAGTTGGAAAATTAAATGTCATTGGAAAATTAAGCATCATCATTAAAACTAAGTGGCAATATAGAGCAAATCTAATGTAAACAAAAGTACCTTGACAGATTGCTTTTTCAGGCTTTACCAAAGCATTTGTATTTATATGCTTAGCTTGTTTGCTCTAGTATCATTTGGCATTTCAGAGAAAACCCACATTTCACAAAGAGAAGATTATTTTCAATCTGGCACTTTAATCTAAAGTGGGCCTTCTTGAGGGAAAAAACAAGACTATCCCTTTCCCTGCTCACAGGCTTTTCATGATAACATCATAAGATGATATCACTCACTGAGCTTCCTGATGTGAAAGGCTTGGCCGCATTTAAACCCAGCTGCATGGTCTTTTCTTCACATCAGTGATACTGTGGCAGTTCTGTGCCACCTCAAATGCTTCTAAAACTCTGTTTAAGCTCTTAGTTAAGAAGACGGCCTTCTGTGTAAATATGACTACCTCGAAAAGTGTGCTATAATAGCACAGAGCTCTAATAAGAATTGTTTGCAGGCAATTATCCCAGAGCTTGGATCAGTATGCAGTTCACAACTCCTGCCTGTCTCAGCTAAGCTCTGGCGCTCAGTTTTGAAAGCTGAATTGTTGAAATTGGATAATTTGAGTGCTTTGCTGCAAAGTGAACTGCTCAAACTGCACTGAAGGATGGTAATTGTATGATATTCCCAGTGGTCCATGTCCTATCTTTCTAACTGCAGAGACTGAACAGAGGTTGGAAGCGATTACGCAGCAAGGTGGGTGCGGGCACGGATTTTTGTTTACAAACACAAAATGGGGACATTCTGCAGAGTAAATAAACATCCTCACAGTGACACAAAAATGCATATTCTAATGTACAAGCTGAGCTGCAAAGTATAAATAGAACAGATTCCAAGTTTCCCCATCTTAGTAAGAGTCCATTTGCTAAAGTGAATGTATATTTGCATCTAATATAAAGAAATATGTAGTAACCTGCAGAGAATTTGTGAATAATTCAGCCACTGTATTTTGATGGCCTTCTACAACTCATCTACATATGCTTAGATTATTTACAAATTCTGGTTATCTACAACATTATGGTTAGGGTTACATTTAAGGTTTATAGCTAAATGTAATAGGTTCTGTTAAATGCACTTTAGATACTTACAGTTTTTCTCAGTCGATTTGGTTCATTTCTCACATCAGAATTGAAATTCTCAAAACTGTTCATACAGTCTCCACATCTCTTTGTCACTTGTGCACATCATAATAGCATTTCTCATTGTGTTTCTCATTTTGCAAATGCTTTTGTACATTAATGCAAATGGTCAAGTACAATTATCTGCTGTTTTTTACATAATCAGTTGCTTATGTTCATCAAAATATGATGATCATATTTGCTATGACTAAAGCATCTGTTTCTTATCCAAAATGAACATTATATGCACCTCATTACTCCTTTTCTGCTTCAGTGTATCATAGAGCTGGAATCTGGAGAACCGCTCCACACTTTTTTACCTGTAAGAGGCTTCAAACTTGAAAAATGCAGAAGTTGTGATCAAAACATCATTAGCCAAAGGGCTACCACTGATGTACCAGGCCAACGGGGAGGAAATATCACAATGTGTGCAACTTATACATATTCCCATAATAGGGCCCTAAAACACACAGCATCTCCTTACATTCTTGTACATCATGTACAGGGATCATCCCTGATAATGAGAGAGGTGGGATGCAAGTAGACTTGCCCAAATACGTGATTATTATGTGAGTTTTCACCCTCTAACACCATCAGGCAATGGTTTACCATTCACCATAGAATGCTGACGGAGTTCCCACCCTGTTCTCCATCCCTGAACCTAACTGAGGAGCTCTTCTCAGCCTGGAGATGGAAGGTGTACAATCAGCAGCCGCACACACAGATGAACCTGTTGACTGCCGTGGATGCAGCTTGTGAGGATATCACAGCAGATGCCTGTAGAGGCTGGTTTAGACACTCCAGGAGATTCCTTACACGCTGCATTGCAAGAGAAGATATTCAGTGTGATGTGGATGAAAACATGCGGCCCAACAAAGAGGAGTGTCAGGATGTACAGGAAAGAAAGCTCTGTAACTCCTTAAGTTGCTGTCTCAGGTTGTTTTGACTGTTTAGAGGACGTCTGTAATTTTGTAGTTTTAGTATTGTGTTACTGAAAGCTGCCGGTTGTCCGTCTTTCCTGAATTTAAATCTATTTTTTTGTCAACAAATTGCTGTGTGAACAGTACAGTAAAAACATTACTGTATAAATTTAATTCCAGTCCAATTTCTTGCAGTCAGCCTCCCACATACAGTCACGTGTAACTTTGTGTTCTGTGTAAGTTTGTATTTTGTATGTAACACATATAGTTTCAATTGATACATCACAGAATATTCAGCGTTTCTGTAATCAAGAGCTGACAACATGATTAAGTATTCTGACGGCCTTGTTCATAGGCAATGACACACAGACGACACATTCTGATGGCACTGACTAGTTGATTGACATAAATATTTGCTTTTGAGGCAAAAACAAAGAATTTTGAGTGAGTTACACGCTTTGCAAGTGTTTCATTGAGTTTTGCTGTTTGCACTTGTTGTGATAAGAATGTAAATCATGATGTGATAAATGAACCAAATCGACTGAGAAAAACTCAAACTTGAGTTTGAGTTTGAAGATCAATTTTAATATATATATAAACATAAATAATATGCATACACATATTATGGCAAACCGT